>JAHLJT010004567.1:118109741-118217241 GCA_031308135.1 Acheta domesticus | reverse complement strand
CACACTTGCCAGTTGACATATATCGATGCCCAAAGTATATTTTCTGGACATTTTATTAATTTTTCGGTTTTCTAATAATAGAACAGAAATATTATTATTAAGAATATTAAAGAAAAGTAAAATCTCGTCCTAAATAAAAATTTTCTTTCAAAAATTGGGAGCCGTTTTTAAGAAAAAGTCGTTTAAGCGCAACTAAAAATGCGAAATTTGTAGCTCGTTTTCACAAACAATTTTTGAGTTTTCGAAAAACATCACAAGAAGTCATTTGTTTACAAATTGCTTGAAATGTGCATGTTCAGTGTGAAAAAACTTTCAAAAACGTTACATTCGCGAAATTTTTGAAAAAAACGACAGAACACCCCAAAATGAACTTTACGAACGGATAGTGCTAATTGCACTGTTTAATAAGACGTAAAGTTTGAAGAAAAGGTTGGTGCCTTTTATGAGAAAACGACGTTTAAGCGTTTCTGAAACTGCGGAATTTGGAGCTAGTTTTCGCAGAAAATGGTTGCGTTTTCAAGAAACTTTATTTAGCATCTTTAAAAGCACATGCACTCATAAATATAATAATGCGAACAAATCGCGGCTAATGTAAATATTAACGAAGTGAGAGACAAGTAAAAAATATATTTTCGTAATTTTTGAACAAAAAAAAGAATAGAGCAATATCGCGTTTATGTCATCTCATAGAGTACACTAGACACTATGCTTTCCAAAAGTTTAAAGCAAAAATTGGAGTGTTTTTTTAAAAAAACCGTCTTTTTGTAATTTTTTAAAATTGCACTTCTCTATTGCACGCAATATTGCGTGAAAAATACTAAAGCTTTCAAAACAATGTACATGGACTTAATGAAAGAACTTACTTTGGAGAACAAATTTTATTTGAAGGAAACATTTCTGTCTTCAATTTTGTATTTGTAGGAAGACGCCAAAAATTTAAAACTTTTGCAATTTTTGAAATTTGAAAGTTATGTGTGAAAATCGGACATATGCCACCTTCATAAGTGTATTTAACTATACTCTCACAAGAAATTCAAAGAAAACTAGTGGTGCAACAACAGCACTTACTTTCCCGTATTAGAGGAAACAGCTAAGTAGTACTGTAATATTGCACTTTATGCACTACTAATATCTTCGCTTGGAACTCACTATTTCCATTGCAGTGTTGTCAGAACTATGTGAATTCTACAACTTCACAAAAATAGAAGGCAAAAGTTTTGTAACCCTGTATTAGAAAAAGAAGCCTGTTACCCTGGAAATATAGAAATGCCTTCCATTGGGCCATGATTATGGAAGAGTATTTTAAAACCATGCAACAAATTCTCTAGTCACTACAAATGGTACAGCATTTGGTGCAAAACTAAATATTTGCCTGCAAATATCAACATATATTAGACAATTATAACTCCTTTTCATACAGCTCCATTAGGTCACAACAATGACACTAATTCAGATATTCGCGAGCGCAAAGTGAATTCCATTGTTGCAGACCCTGCATTGTCGCCATTCTGAGAGCTATTAATTATTTTTACTTATTTCAAATATTTCAAAATAAACAATTTCTAAAATATTAATGTGTAAGTCTATAACACAGTTCGAATGTAAGAAACGAAGAAAGAAATAATATACAAAATTGCACATTCTAATTTACGACGCATCCAGCTGTCCGAAGCGCAGTAAATTTACAGCGGCCTATTACGTTTGTCACAAAATTAAAGAAAAACTACTCGTATTTTGAAAAACTTAAGCATGGCCGTATTTATTTTATTTATTTATTTGTCAAAAAACAGAAAGAGAATGGCACAGACTTTCCCGTATTAGTTTTCTATTTTCCTGGGTCTTCGCTAGCTAATCGGAATTGCCACATACTCTTTCTTGCCAGCTACCATCTACATCGCCAAAAGTACATTCTTTTGTCATTTTCTTAATTTTTCGGTTTTCTATTGGTAGAACAGAAACATTAATTTTAGAATATTAAAGAACACAAAAACCTAGCCGTAAATGGCAATTTTCTTTTAAAAATGACGTGCCGTTTAAGAGAAAATGGCGTTTTAGCACTACTAAAAATGCGAAATTTGAAGCTCATTTTCACAGAAAATTTTTGAGTTTTCAAAATACTTTATTTGAAGTTATTTGAAGCACTTACACTCACAAATATAATCATCTTTACAAATTACGGATAATGTGCATATTAAAGATGTGAGAGATCTTTCAAAAAATTTACATTTATATAATTTTTGAAAAAAACAAAAAAAACTCAAAATAAACTTCACGCTATACTAATGAGTGTAATTAACACTATCCATTACAAAAGTTTCAAGAAAAAAATTGCAGCCATATACGAGAAAATGACGTTTGAGCATTTCTGAAAAGGCCGAAATTTGAGCTACTTTTCACAGAAAACGGTAGTGTTTTCGAGAAACTTTACTTGACATTATTTAAAGCATATATACTCGCAAATATAATAATGTAAAAAAATCGCCGATAATATAAATATTAACGACGTGAGAGACAAGTAAAAAAATTTACATTTTGGTAATTTTTGAAAAAAACAACCGATAGACCCAAATGGATTTTATGTCATTGATAGAGTACATTTACCACTATCCCTACCAAAAGTTTAAAGAAAAAATTTGGAGCCGTTTTTGAGAAAATGTTGAAAACCCCCGGGGGGCTTCATATAAAGTACCCCCAAATTTTAAAGAATCTTTTTCAAAATCACAAAGCTTCGACTAGAATCAGATCGACTGAGGAATATTAATTTTGAAGAAAATCGATCGAGCGGTTTAGGCGCTAGCGTTGACCACAGACGGACAGACGCACGGAATGCCGTCAATCGATTTTTAAGTTCAAAGAAGCAACAAATCATGGATTTTGACCACACCACGAGATAGAGGATATTTGTTTCTTAATTTAGCAACTGGTTTTATCCACTTATTCGTTTTCACGGCCCGGCAATTAATTTTTTTCCGCCGAAAATTGGCCATTTTTTCGCGCAGCATTACATAACTTTCCCTATACTATGTATATCACTCCGTGTATACGTACGTATACGGGAAAGTAAAAATTGGGTCGTTTTTTTAAAAAATGTTGAAAATGTCCCGGGGGCTTCATGTAAAGTACCTCCAAAAATTAATGAATGTTTTTCAATGTCGCAGAGCTTCGACTCAAGCTAAATAGACTGGGGTTCTTCAGTTGGAAAATATTGTACACACAGTTAAGGGCTAGTGTTGTTGACATACACCGGAAGGACGGACGTTTTGCTTTCAATAGGTTTTTCGGTATCAAGGATCCAAAAAAGAGGGATTCTGGCTACACCATTTGTTGGGGGATTTTTTTACTTTCCCGTATACGTACGTATACACGGAGTGATATACGTAGTATAGGGAAAGTTAGGTAATGCTGCGCGAAAAAATGGCCAATTTTCGGCGGAAAAAAATTAATTGCTGGGCCGTGAAAACGAATAAGTGGATAAAACCAGTTACTAAATTAAGAAAAAAAAATCCTCTATCTCGTGGTGTGGCAAAATCCATGATTTGTTGCTTCTTTATACTTAAAAATCGATTGACGGCATTCCGTCCGTCTGTCCGTCTGTGGTCAACGCTAGCGCCTAAACCGTTTGGTCGATTTTCTTCGAAATTGATATTCCCCAGTCGATCTGATTCTAGTCAAAGCTTTGTGATTTTTAAAAAGATTCTTTAATATTTGGGGGTACTTTATATGAAGCCCCCCGGGGATTTTCAACATTTTCTCAAAAACGGCTCCAAATTTTTTCTTTAAATTTCTTGTATGAATAGAGGAAAATACACTTTTTAACATGGCATAGGTCCGATTTTCACGTACAGCTCTGAATTTTCGAAAATTGTGAAAGTTTGAATTTTTTTCGGCGTCTTTCTCCAATTACAAAATTGAAAATAGAGATTTTTTCTTCAAATAAAATTTGTTCTGCATATTGAGTTCTTTAATAAAGGTCATGTAAATGTTTTTCACAGTTTTGGTAGTTCTCGTGCAATATTGCGTGCAATATGTGCAATTTTAAAAAATTACAAAAACAAAATTTTCTCAAAAACGGCTCCAAATTTTTTCTTTAAACTTTTGGTAGGGATAGTGGTAAATGTACTCTATCAATGACATAAGAGCCATTTTGGTCTATCGGTTGGTTTTTTCAAAAATTACCAAAATGTAAATTTTTTTACTTGTCTCTCACGTCGTTAATATTTATATTATCGGCGAATTTTTTACATTATTATATTTACGAGTATATATGCTTTAAATAATGTCAAGTAAAGTTTCTCGAAAACACAACCGTTTTCTGTGAAAAGTAGCTCAAATTTCGGCATTTTCAGAAATGCTCAAACGTCATTTTCTCGTATATGGCTGCAATTTTGTTCTTGAAACTTTTGAAACGGATAGTGCTAATTACACTCATTAGTATAGCGTAAAGTTTATTTTGAGTTTTTTTTGTTTTTTTTTTCAAAAATTATATAAATGTAAATTTTTTGAAAGATCTCTCACATCTTTAATATGCACATTATCCGCAATTTGTAAAGATGATTATACAAGTATTTGTGAGTGTAAGTGCTTCAAATAACTTCAAATAAAGTATTTTGAAAACTCAAAAATTTTCTGTGAAAATGAGCTTCAAATTTCGCATTTTTAGTAGTGCTAAAACGCCATTTTCTCTTAAACGGCACGTCATTTTTAAAAGAAAATTGCCATTTACGGCTAGGTTTTTGTGTTCTTTAATATTCTAAAATTAATGTTTCTGTTCTACCAATAGGAAACCGAAAAATTAAGAAAATGACAAAAAAATGTACTTTTGGCGATGATAGATGGTAGCTGGCAAGAAAGAGTATGTGGCAATTCCGAATAGCTAGCGAAGACCCAGGAAAATAGAAAAATAATACGGGAAAGTCTGTGCCATTCAAATAAGCTCGTGTTGAATTTTTTGAAAATATGAGTTGTTTTTTCTATAATTTCCTGACAAACGAAAGTCCGCTCGGAATTGACTGCGCTTCGCTTTCGTCGTATTCTCACAACTAAAATTTTAAAAATACATTTGTTTCTGAATTACATGTATTTATCAAAACCACATCTTCAAATAAGGTCATGCTTAATTTTTTCAAAATACGAGTAGCTTTTCTATAATTTTGTGACAAACATAATAGCCCGCTGTAAATTTACAGCGCTTCGGACATCTGGGTGCGTCGTAAATTAGAATGGGCAATTTTGTATATTATTTCTTTCTTCGTTTCTTACATTAGAACTTTTGTTATACACTTACACATTAATATTTTATAAATAGTTTATTTTGAAATATTTGAATTAAGTAAAAGAATTAATAGCTCTCAGAATATCGACAATGCAGGGTCTGCAACAATGGAATTCACTTTGCGCTCGCGAATTTCTGTGAATTATGTATCATTTTTGTGATCTGAAGGAGCTGTATGAAAAGGAGTTATAATTGTCTAATTTATGTTGGTATTTGCATGAAAATATTCAGTTTTCGCATCAAATGCTGTAGCATTTGTAGTGAGTAGAGAATTTGTTGCAGGGTTTTAAAATACTCATCTCTAATCATGGCCCTATGGAATGCATTTCGATATTGTCCAGGTTATCAGGCGTCTTTTTCCAATATAGGTTTACAAAACGTTTGTAAAAAATTTTGTGCAGTTGTAGAATTCACACAGTTCTGACAACACTGCGATGGAAACAGTGAGTTGTAAGCTAAGATGTTAGTAGCGCACAAAGTGCAATATTTCAGTACTATATAGCCGTTTCCTCTAATACGGGAAAGTAAGTGCTGTTGTAGCACCACTAGTTCCTTCTTATTTTAACAACAGGATTTATCCACTTTTTCGTTATCACGGCCCGTTAACGAAATTTTTCTGCCGAAAATTCGCCATTTTTTTCGCGTATCATTACATAACATTCCCTACACTATGTATATTACTCCGTTTATACGTACATGTGCGGGAAAGTAAAAACATGAACAGAGAGTGTGACTGTATTTGTAATGGCACAAGCTTCGTCAATCGTAATTACATTCTGGTTATCCCGTGTGCAAAAATGAAATGGGAGTGAGAGGACTAATAAAATAAAAGTGAGAACTCTACAGAGACAAAATAGTGAGTTAAGTTTGTATTCTAAGTGTTGTCAACCGTATAAATATAAAGATGAAGACAAACAGAAGAAAAGTGAGAATTTTGCGGCGACAAAATAGTTTGTCAATTTTGTATCCTAAATGCTATCAAGCGTTCTACCCTGAAGTAGGGAAATAGGGTCAAGAACCATCAGAAGTAGCTCATCTGATGCGTATCAAGAGATAATCCTGTTTTGATACAGGAGGCCTTTGCCCGAAACGGATTAGTACAGACTTTACAATATTTTGTTGTTGTTATTATTATTATTATTATTATTATTATTATTATTATTATTATTATTATATATCCCCTGTGATAATGCCTGTTTATCAAAGAGCAAAAATGTTGCATTACGAAGTTGATACTTTTCTAAACGCTGTCTGTCGGCTTACGTGCAAGTATTGTTGCGCGCGCGCGTCACCGACCAAAACAAGTTCGAGGGAAATCAATAAATAAGTGAAACACCTTAAAGAATTATTTTCTCGGCATTCTTGCCCTGAGAAACACCGCGTACCATTTACATGCCTCTATGTTATTACAGAAATATTGTTGATTCCAACATTGAAATAAATATGTTATTTTCTTATCTTTAAAAAAATGGTTAACTCTAGAAGCTATATCGGCATGGTATCAATCATAAATCGGTAGTAAGTAATAGTATAATTTAAAAAACTTGTGTAATTAAATATATTTTAAACAAATTTCCCTGCGCCCTTACATGACCGAAAGAAACAAATATTGTTTTGCAATTAAAAGTAAAATAAAATGAAAATGATTTTCAAATTTACTTGATAAAATAAAAATGTAATTTATATAACGGTTTTTGTTATTAAAAAGCAACAATAGATAAAATTGTGAAAAGAGAAATATTTAAGGAATAGTGTGTAAATGTTAAATACCAGGAAATTTAAAAACAAAATCGATAATCGGCTTTCAAAATCGCAATAAGAGTGCAATACTTTAGACAATTGTCCCTGGGCGTGGCATTAAACAATTACCAAGGTTGTATACAATTATAGGAAGTGATTTTCAAGTTAATCACACGTTAATCTCCCGACTATAAAAATAGTATCCGCTTCTTTATTACTTCCATCTCTATATCTTGAGTTGACCCCCGGACCTATGAATAAGTTAACCAGGTGATCTTAACCACCCGGGCTGCTGAATAAGTTAAACGGCCTTTTCATCAGTCGAAAAAGACACGTCTGTCTGTAGGAGACATTAACAGTCATCTTTTTTCGTTGCATTTAGTCTTGTGCTGCCAACAACTGCTGGCGAGTAATAGTATGGTTGCATTGGGCTGAATGCTTGAGAATAAGTGTAGAAAAGTGGGTTAGCAAGTTGAAATGCCGAGAGAGGTCGTTGACTAGCAGGTGTCTGAATGAAGACTAACATGTTTTTTCATATAATATGAGAGATCCTAGACGAGATTATAGGGCGCAAACACATGTAGCATTGTTACGAAGCAAAGTCAAGTGTTTTTCAACCTTACGCTCAACTAGATTAGGGAGCTTTAAGGGTCACATTTATTAAAGGTAATGTTAAGGTCGTTTCAACCAGATTTTTGTAAACAATGTTAGATCTATAACAAAATATTAACTGATTTTCTGAATGGATGTAACAATTTTTTCGCTGGATTTTATAATTTGAGTTAATGAGGGAGATACACCCAGACGCCGGGACAAAGAAGACGCGCAATCTAATTTTGCATTTTTATTAGTATTTCCCCCCCCCCCAATCTTTTCAGAAAGGCAAAATAAATGCATACTGTTATTTTTGGATTCCAAGTTCTTGTTTTACTTTCCTGTATACGGAGTAATACTATACGTAATAAAGGAAAAGTTATGAAATGCTGCAGGAAATCGATTTCGAGATTTCAACGGAAATACACGTTTTGGGGTCCCCTGATACCAAAAAAGTGGTTCTTTTCAAAACGTCCGTCCGTCCGTCTGCCTGTCTGTGAACAACTGTACCGCCGAAACCGTAAGTACGAGTTCTTCCAAAATGAATATTCTCCGGCCGATCTGGTTCCACTCGAGGCATCGCGATTTTGAAAAACTTTCTTCAAAATTTCGGGGTACTTTACCTGAAGCCCCCCGGACATTTTTACAATTTTCTCAAAATGTTGTCTCTTGTCAATCCATGCAGTACTTGAGATGTGTGTATCAGATAAGAGCACCAGTAGTCGACATGCTAAGGGGAGAAACGTAATTGTTTTAATCCTCAGATTATACTTTCAAATAACAAAGCATTGTAATGTTTATTTTGACTCCTAAAGGGCCCTACTTTATGATAAGTATGTATTCCTGGTTAAACAGCGAAAATATTTTTGAAAATAAATTTAATATTAAACCTCAGGAAATGCACATAGGTACATTACATTACCATACATTTCCTTCGCACTGATTGGCTGTTTGAAAACATACCATACTCTTTCCCCCCTTAGAGTAAGTTGTGGGTGCTCAACAGTCTCAATTACTTTCTGAAACGAAACATAAAAATTGTCATTTTCTTCTACAAATTATTTTTTTTATTTGCAGCAACACTTTTCAACTGGTTTATTTTTAAAACGTCATTCATTAGTTCTTGAACTATACAAACACAAATAAATGTTCTTAATTGCTGAGAATACTTATGAATCGTTTTTAGAAGCCATATTCCATCTAGAGACAAAAAATTGTGAAAGCCTCCTTAAGCTGCATGCTGAGTACTTTAATTTGGTAAGTATGTCAACTATAGTGATAGCTGTAATTTACTAGAACCTATACCTGACAACCCTACTATTATTATAACTACTCACTTTTTTTCCACAAATAATTCGTAAAATAACATTATTATTCATCCTGTATCCTAATAATGCACGTAAACAACATAGAAAATCAAAGAGGACGTATCCTAATTCTTATGATCAACACTAACTTTTCTTAACTCTGTCTCTAGCTCTGCTTCAAATTTAGTCCAACTTTTCACCATTCTGCACTCTTCACGTGTTTGATGCAATATGATGCAATCCATGTAGTAGTTGATTGTTTTAACCAGAAAACAAGGCTCAGTAGTGTTGCCAGACGTACTCACGGCGTCCTTGGATCACTAAATAACGTTATGATGAGCATTTAAAAAATATTATGTCAACTATAGCTGCCCTGTTAACTAAAGGGGCTCTTCCCTTACGAACATCCATTTTTATATACAAAGATTAGAAATACGTACATTTCCGGGAGTTACCAAAGGGAAACTGAAGGCAGGGAGTTTCCATGGTTCTCAAGTAAGAAAGTTCGTAAATGAAATTTCTTGGAATCCTTGAGCGAAATTGAATCGAGTGTCTGGTCTTCTTTCATTCTAGTTGTGAAAATGTTCTCCATTGTCGTTTTCTAATATGAAAATTATGAAAAATAAACTTCTACTGTCTCCTGAAAGTCTTTTACTAATTTCATAAATTTGCCGTAATTCAGGTACGCCGACCTGTAATTACCATTGCGGCACAATTTACGGGTTTCACTTACAATCTTGAAAATGTTTTTTTTTCTTACATGGCATTGAAGCTCACTTATGCATTTTATTAAAAGGGTTCTAATTACACAACCTGTGGTTCAATTTCAATGAAACACTGTAAGTCTTCTTGAATCAGTGGCCATTTAATTGTCGTGTTCAATTATTTTTATTTCTGCTGTTCAATTATTTTAACAACCTAAAAGTATTGTTCTTACGCAATGCGGCTATCTTTTGCTTTTTTCTATTCTCTGTTCCTCACATATGGCCCTCGTTTTGCGATAGTCTGTTCTTTATTGAATAACTTAAAATTGCCGTAATTCATAGTAAATCACTGTAACTGATCCTGAATCATCACAACATCGAAATACCCAGGAGAAGGTTTAATGTCTTAGGCACCAAAATGTGTGTTGACCAGTGTAATTGGTATTGTAAAAATCATTATTTTGTACCGCGGCTATTTTACTTTTGTGCAATAGTATGGAAAATAAATGCTACTGGATGCGGAAGACAGTCAAAATGGTGCTCCAAACTGAGAATCTTCTACAGTGATGACACACATCTTCCTTTTCCTCCGCCCTGGAATGCAACCGCACCCAAGCTCAATAACGTGTTCAAGGGTTAAGTGGATAAAATATCTCTTGCACAAAGTGCCAACTTCTTTGGACATCGCTCAAGCCGCAATATTTTAACACCAATGTGGAAAAGAGAAAAGTCTCGCTTTACATATGTGTAAGCTTAATTTCCCTCACATTGGTTTTGCAAATAACGCGTTGTAGTAAGTTCCAGCCGATCTCACTGTCTCTTATTGTCGAAGATTAGATAAAGATTATTTTACGAATTTTGGCACTTTTATTAAAAAAAAGCAGCACGTTTCTTACAATTCTTCTTGTTATTTTATTTTGTTCTTTTTTCTCGCGATTTTCTCACTTGGAATTCCATGTTTTCGAAAAACTTCATTCGATGTCATTTGAAGCACTTACACTCACAAATTCAATAGTGTTTACAAATTGCTGGAAATGTGCATTTAATTTTTATTCAAACTCTTTCGAATACAATTTCTAATATAGAATTCTAATAATTGGGGCGATTTTCTCACCTGGAATTCCAAGTTTGAGGGACCTTGGCATACCACATTCCCCATTTTATATATTCAGAACCGTGCTAAAAATCCAGCAAGTTTCAATAATGACTGCCTTGGGAGCTTTTGGAATACTTTTCTGAGGAGGAAGACCTAATTTGTCCGAATAATTTAGAAATATTTTGGATTAATTTAGACTTTTCTTCACAAGACCATTTGCTCTTATTGCAACTGGTGTAATCACAAGAGATTGAAGTTTGTATGGGGAATGTAAGGAAAATGTATTAGATTTGCAAGGGAAATGTATTTGATTTTTTTTCTGCTTTATTGATGTGGTCTCCTGAGTGTGAGATATCAATAATATGCTTTCTTATCCTGCAAGTTATGTAGTAGAATGGTTTGTTTCCCGAAATCGTTTAATCAATATTGCAAGGTCATAATACATTTTTAAATGATTACTTTCTGTAATTGGTATATTATTATTATTGCTGTTATTATTAATAATAGCTATTAACATTCCTTACGAGAAAGTTTGTCCTGCTAAGCAGGGTAGCTATCATTGAAAAAAGCTTCTCGAGCATACACTTTTGTACAATTCCTACAATTTCATCAAAGTATATGGGCTTAATCTGTATGGGGATCCGTGTTTTTGAACCTTGGATGCCGCTTGTGAAACTTCAAGCTAAAATGTTTCTTGGCTAATATGACCCCCTCTTTGTGTGCAGCTATATGAAACATATTAGTAATGTTGTGTTTGTACTGAACAAGCTCTTCAATTTTTCTTTGAATTCAAATATCAAAGGAATTCCTGTTAGTAATTCTGAAAGAATTTCTCTTGATAAGATAAGCATATTATTCTATGTCAGTGTCTGCTATTCTTCCGTCAGCCTGAAACCGCTTTCAAGCGGATCTCTTTATTAGTGACATGATTTTCCTATTCACACATTCTTACGTAAATCTTTGAGTACCTGATTTTTCTGCAGGTAGCTTAAATAGCAAAGTAATGTTCAAGAATAAAGTTGTCTAATTGGGATTGAACGTTGTGGTCTATAAGTGACCTGTACATCACAAAATACTTTCCCAATATTGTTTTGTAGACTTCAAGGAATAGTATTAATCTCATCTTCCTGAGAGAAACCAATTAATGATAAGGTCTTTCTTTATTATAAATAAAGGTAAATATATTCATCACATTTATGGTGTGAAATAATTGTCGAAAAGTTGAGTAGTGTACAAAATTCTCTTTTCCTTTTTCACCAGCTTTCTTAATTTTTCGTTTTCCTAATAGTAGAACGGAAATATTATTTGAAGAATATTAAAGAACAGTAAAAACTCGTCCGAAGTGGCAATTTTCTTTGAAAATTTGGATCCGTTTTTAAGAAAATGGTGATTAAGCGCTACTGTAAAGGCGAAATATGAGGCTTATTTTCACAGAAACTTTTTGAGGTTTCGATAAACTTCATTAAGAGACATTTGAATCAGATTAACTCACATATAAAACAGCGTTTACAAATTGCTGGAAATGCGCATATTAATGGTGTGAGAGATTTAAAAAAAATTACAACTGTGTAAGACTGGCAAAAACAAAAAAATACCACAAAATGAAATTTTTCATATTAAACAGTACAATTAGCACTATTCGTCTGAAAAGTTTGAAGAAACAATTTGGAGGCATTTATTAGAAAACTGCGTTTGAGCGTTTCTGCAAATATGGAATTTTCAGAAAATTCTATTTTTCACAGAAAACGGATGAGTTTTCGAGAATTTTTATAGAATATAATTAAAAGCACATATACACATAAATATAATAATGTTAAGAAATCGCCGCAACAAAATGTAAATACTAACGGCGTGAGAGAGACAAGTCAAACATATTTCATTGTTAGAGATCATCTCATAGAGTATGTAAGGCACTATCACTACCAAAAGTTTAAAGAAAATATTTGGAGCTGTTTTTGAGACAATTTTGTCTTTCGTATTTTTTCAAATTCGCATATCGCACGGAATATTGCGCGAAAACTACTATTTTTTTTAAAGAAAAATATGCATGATCTTAATGAAAGAACTCACTAGAGTGAACAAATTTTATACGAAGGTAAAATCTCTATCTTCGATTTTGTAGTTGTAGGAAGATACCAAAAAATTCAAACTTAGGCGATTTTCGAAAATTCAGAGTTAACCGTGAAAATCGGACTTATGCCACCTTAATAAGTGTATTTCACTCTATTCTTACAAGAAATTTAGAAAAAATTGGAGCCTTTTTGACAGAATTTTGAAATTGTCCGTGGGGCTTCATTTAAGTACCCCAAATTTTGAAGAATGTCTTTCAAAATATCAAAGCTTCGACTCGAATAGATGGACAGGGATTTCTTCAGTTTGGAAAAAATCCTACGCATGGTTTAGGCGTTAAGGTCTTCACGGACGGACGGATGGACTAACGGACGGACGAACGGACGGACGAACGGACGGACGGACGGACGAACGGACGGACGAACGGACGGACGAACGGACGGACGGATGGACGGACGGATGGACGGACGGACGGACGAACGGACGGACGAATGGACGGACGGACAAACGGACGGACAAACGGGTGGACGGACGAACGAACGTACGACCGGAGGAACGGACGGACGGACGGACGTATTGCTTTCAATTGGTTTTTGGGTATCAAGGACCCACAAAACAGGGATTCTGGCCACACCACGTGTTAGAGGATTTTTTTTCTTAATTTAACAACTGGATTTATCCACTTTTTCATTATCTGGGCCCGGCAATGAATTTTTTCTGCTGAAAATCCCCCGTTTTTTCGCGCAGAATTACACAGTATTCTCTATATTACATATATTACTCCGTATGCACGTATGTATACGGGAAAGTAAAAACTTAGTGATAATCATACGCCAGCAGTTTGAAAGAGAAGCACAAATGTAACTTTACTATCTGTGCCCGTCTGCTAGAGTTCACTGGGAAATATAGTTTTTCAAATTATCGCTCTCCGTGTTCTGGCGGCAGGAAGTCGATTCCTTCAAGTAGGGCACGATGAGTAATAATATCCCAAGTCTATCGCTGATTTGACTTTGCAGTGACATAGTTTTTATTAGACCGGAACGTATATTTTATTATCAATTCTTGTCCAAAACGCTGATTTTCAACTTTATTCCGAATTAAACATGTATGTGGATTAGGTTAGTGATCCCGTCTCATACGTCATAGTTTTCAACTGTTTTTGACGTTAAATAAAGAATTAGATAAAAATAAAAGCACCTCTATTGCTTTTTTATCACTACCTGCTAATTCTCTGGCCTAAAATAGAAGCGAAACGAGACAAATGGAGGAACTGTGGCAAATGGGCGCGTTTACAATACGAACATCCAGCCGTTTCTTCGTCAGACGACCAAGCATCGTCGCCCCCAACAACCTTACCGTGAATTTGTATACTTAGGAATGTAAAAGTGAGAAGTCGAACGTAACAATGTACATTCACCCTCTAACATTACTTACAGTTTATTTTCTCCGTATTCATATTAAAATTCTTCAAATTTAACAAGTTCCAAGGCAAGGCTGTTCGTAAGTTTTTCAAATTATTTTTTTTAAATATGATATTAGGACTACGGATAAGAATTACAATAAAATATGCTACGCGATTCACTAGTTCAAATTAATTTCACTTGTTCACTTAAAGACAACATCAGTGTCGCCAACGATGTGAAAGAAAATTATAGCGCATAGAGCAAAAAATGCCTTTGGGTACTGGAGTTTAATCAACTCCACCTTTATAGATCTACTTAGGTGTCGTTGCTTTAATTCCCGGCATACTCACGAAGATGGCGGAGCCAAAACACGTAGAAACACGTTTTTGGAAATTTCATTAAATCTTCTAACCGGAATTGAAAACAAATTATCATTTTCCCAACAGGAAATCAAGACGCGTCGAATGACACCTTGTATGTCTCGATTTGTGCACGGGAAGTGGTCTGGCCTTGAGTGACGGAACTGCACATCCGCATACTCGAGGAGTTACTCAAATACTCGCGTCCGCCGGCAAGAATTATTTTAATAACTAATTTGCAACACTGAACCAACTGCAGCTCACTTTGCACTATTGGGTCGTTTACAAATACCGGCAGTGTGAATAGCAATGAGTGCATTCGATAAACCGAGAAGAGTATAAAACTTGTTCTGTTGCACAGCATCTTGTTAAAAGGAATGAAATTACTTCGACGTAGACAAAGTTAAAACGTGTAATTCACCAAAAGGCGGCTTCGTACAAAATTGGAGATGAGTAGATATTGAACAGAAGGCTGTGTGAAATTTGAATGGGGTCCTTTCCTTCTTTAAAGGGAAGTGTAAAGAGTTCTTGAGAGTGCACCATTTATTGCTTAACCCACCCAATGTAAGCAACCGACGCGACGTCACATGGTTGTTGGAAATCTGCATCACTCCACGGTATGTTTTTCCGCCAACCTGATGAGCTGGAGGGCCAGCTTGTAATGCCTCGAAATGTTAGAGCAGTGAGAGCAGTTGGAGGCGATGGATAGTTTGCACGTGTAATTTGTTTGGTTTCCACATCATGCTTATTTTTTGTCATTTTAACTTTCTTTTTATTGTCGTTGCAAGTTACATAGATCCGTTTTGTAGTACTTTTACAAATATATTTTGTGGCGGCTTAAATTATGTGGCTATTAGGTAAAACTCATTAACTCCACTTTTACGTTATTCGAAAAAATCAGTTTTTAAGTTTGATAATACTGATTTGGGATATAAAAGTAATACTTCGTTGTGCGATTCTTTTTTAAGGGTTAAGAAACATCTGAAAAAAACTAGTTTTTAGCAATATTTGCCAATCCCATCCTCCCGAGGGAAACATGTAAATTAACTGGATTGGGTTGGAGTTAATGAGTTTTTCCTGGTACACGGGTGGAGTTAATTTGTTCTTCCTGTTCCACTTCACTTTTATCGACTTATTTAAACATTTTTCGATATATGTCGATGTTTTTTGATCTATATTGACGAAATTCGATATATTTCGATATATCTCCATATATTTCGTTATATTCGGTATGGTAGCTTAATTTCGATGTATGCTGATATCTTAGATTAGATTAGATTAGATTTATTTAAACTGCAATTGGGCATAACCCGGTGGCAGCTAATTACAAAAACATAAATATACACAGCCTTTCTGTAATATAGAACTCCAAAACCACTAATAAGAAGCAAATTATATACTAATTGTAGTAATAATAATGGTAAAATAATGATAATAATATTAAAAACTGACTGATTCATAAAACATTAAATTACATTAAGAGAGAAAACACACACACACACTGCATTAGTATTACACTGCACTTCACTGCACTTCACTTCACTAAGACCTGAAAACATTTCCTTCTTTATTTCTCTGCTATACACTGCACTACACCTCACTTCACAATAGAACACTTATGCATCGCTATATAACCCACTATTCTCCCTCATTTACTTAATAATACCCTAAATTAATTTCCTAAACTGTTGAACACTTTGAAGAAAGGGTTCAAAGGTTTTTGCAGGCAATCTATTCCATTCCGTAATCGTTCGATTTGTAAAAGAAAATTTCCCGACATCCGTTCTCTGCTGTCTTCAATTTATTTTGTGCCTGTGATCCACTCTACTGATGTATGTAGGAATACGTAGCCACCGATTAATTTCTTTCCAAGCTGGATGACCATTATAAGCTTTATACAAGGCGCAGAGTCTTGCTACTGATCGCCTGTTTTTGAGTGAATCCCACCCTGCCGTTTTCTTGTCCCTGAAAGTAAATTTAGCTGCCCTATGCTGAATCCTTTCCAAGTGTTTACACTGCATAATCTTGTGCGGATCCCAACAAATTGTTCCATATTCCATTATTGGACGAACAAGAGATAAATAAGCAATTTCCCTCGCGTTTGCCGTACTCTTTTTTAGGATGCGCATTACAAAGTGAAGAGATCGCCAGGCTTTCCCTACAACAAAATCTACGTGTTTTTTCCAACTTAATTTACTATCGAAATGAATTCCTAGGTACTTGCACGAGGAAACACTCGGAATAATGTCATTATTTAAACGGTAATGTGTTTCACTGTAATTATGACCCCTGCCAAAAGTGATGGATTTACTTTTAGAGCTATTTATGGACATTCCGTTATTTTCCGCCAGTAATGTAACGCATCAAGATCCTTTTGCAGTATTTCTTCATCTCTTTTCGAGTTAATACTACGATATATTATGCAATCGTCTGCAAATAGCCGAACATTTGAGGTTAATTGCGCCGGCAGATCATTGACGAAAGCTAGAAATAGAAGGGGTCCAGTGACACTCCCCTGCGGTATTCCTGACGTAACACTTGCCCCGGAAGATAACTCTTGTCCAATTCGGACTTTCTGTTTTCTATCTCGCAGAAACTCGCTAATCCACGCCACCACCCTGGGATCTATGCCTGAATTCATTAATTTCTGTACAAGCCGATCGTGTGGAACGACATCAAATGCTTTAGCAAAATCTATAACTACTGCATCTACTCTCCCGCCCGCGTCAATTTCATCTGCTAGATCCTGAAATAGCGTGACTACCTGACTTTCGCATGAATAACCACTCCTGAACCCGTGTTGCCCATCGTAGAGCCATTTTTTAATTTCCCATTCTTTCTTAATGTAACTCCCAACTAGATGCTCCATAAGCTTGCACACCACTGACGTAAGACTTACCGGCCTATAATTGCATAATTTAGTTTTGTCACCACTTTTAAAAATTGGTACGACAAAGGCTAATTTCCAATCTTCCGGTACTTTTGAATTATTCAAAGACACGTGAAAAATTCTAATTAGGTACGGTAATATTGCCTTTCCTGCCAGTTTAATTAAATCCGTAGAAATGTCGTCTGGACCCCTTGACTTACCATTTTTCATTGACTTTACTTTATTCCATAGAAAGTTTACTTCAGTATTAAACTGATTCGCAACCGAAGGCCCTTGAATAAATGGATGGTCCGTACTATTTTTGAAAACCGAACTAAAATACTTATTAAATGCATCCGCTTTTGCTCGATTGTCAGTAATTAGCGTGTTTCCATTTTCGCGAATAACTGGGATATCCTCTTTATTTCCTTTCCTTCTACGAACATATTTATAAAAGCGTGTCCAGTTATTTCCCTTCCCACCTAGAATATTCTTTAAATATGCCTCCTGAGCAATTTTCTTTTCGCGCTCCAATTCTTTTGAATGATTTCGAAAAATATTCATATGCTCGCTACTACGCTTTCTGTTCTTAAATGCCTTTCTCGTTATCCTCTTCATTCTCCTAATTTTTGCATTGTAGTATTCTGGATCCGGATTATTTTTTTAGAATTTTGCACGGAACAAACTTTTGCAAAGCTTCGTATATAATATCTTTAAACACGCCCCATATTTCTTCCATACCGCCCTCTGTTCTTAGAAAGCGGTCATATTGTTCCCTAAAGAAGCCTTGAAGCCCGCTTACATTTGCTTTCTTGTATTGCCGTACTTTCGTTCCTATTGTAATGCCTTTCCTTGAAATATTTCCGTCTAAGTCAAGAAGAACCGCTTTGTGGTCACTAATACCCTCAACAACTTCACAAGATATGAAAAGTTCTTTCGGCCTAATTAGGTAGACATCCAAAATCGCATCCTGTCGCGTCCCGGTCCGAACTACCTGGATAAAACCCCCTTCCCAGACCAGCTCGTTTACTAAATTTTGGACTTTCCCTTCGCTAACGGTTCCCTCCCAGTTTACGCTCGGAATATTTAAGTCGCCTCCAATAACAATAGCATGGCCATTTTCGTTTCCCGTTCTCTGAATGATGTTATCTAAAATGTCATATCCATCGCTCGGAGGCCTATAGCATGCAATAATTTCTAAAACAGTTCCTGACGTAATAATTTCTATTCCCATCATTTCAAACTCTCTACTGACCCACTCTAATCTAATATTAATGTCCTCTTTGACGCAAATAAAGACTCCACCCCCTCTGCTAATTCTATCCCTCCTAAGGATCTTGTAATGGGAATGAAAAATTTCAGAGGACCCCATTTCCTCAGTTAGCCACGACTCAGTCCCTATCACTATGTCGGGATCGCAGGCATCAACTAGATTCCAAAACTCTATTTCTTTATTGATTATACTACGACAGTTCACCTGCAACAACCTAAGGAACCCTTCCTCACCTGAAAGTGTTCTTGAAAGGGCGCGTCCCTCGAAGTCGCTGCCTCTGTCGTCGCCTCCGCCGCCGTCGTCTCCGCCCTCGTCGTCTCCGTCGCCGTCGTCATCGTCGTCACCGCCGCCGCCGCCGCCGTCGCCGTCGCCGTCGCCGTCGCCGTCGCCGTCGCCGCCGCCGCCGACGACGACACCGCAGTCGCCGCCGTCGCCGTCACAGCCGCCGCCGTCGCCTTCGCCAGCTCAGTCACCGCCGCCTCCGTCGTCTCCGTCGTCTCCTCCGTCCCCGCCTTCTCCACCGTCACACACGTCTCCGCTGAAGCCACCGTTACCGGAGTGAAACCAACAGCGCCCGCTCCTATCGCCGCTGCCTGTAGATTTAATTTGGCCGCGGAACGCGAGACCGGCGGTCGCTCACAGCGTCAACGGGCGACGGGAGGGCGTGTGCAGAATTCAGCTACTCTAGTATAGAGGCCACTGAGCTCCGCAACGCCCCTCCGGTTGAGGTGGACGCCGTCTCGACCTAGTGAGCTCTCTGAGATACACCCGTTTGGATCCACAAACATGAATCCGAGAGCTTTTGCCACAAAGTCCATGTCCCGATTTATCCTCGCCACCTTACGGGACCAAACATCCCGGCGGCGAATGACGCCACTAAGCACTATACGCGAGGATGGAAAGCGCGTTTTGGCTGCTACCCCAAGTTCGTAGATGTCGCCCATGAGGTGATCAAATGAGCGACATCTCCGTAAATTATTGGAGCCTCCGTGAATGATAACAGTTTCCGGGGCTTCCACGTCGCTAGCTTCAATTTGCGATTTCAGCTGATCCACGCGGATTCCCGGAAAGCATTTAACTTGTAGGTTTGCGTGACCTACGTGACGCACAATAGAGTCACCGAACACAACACATTTTTTAGAATTTTTCGTTGCCGCTGAATCCTTCACAACCGATGCAAATGTGGTTGATGCCGTCACCGCCGTGGACACCACGTTTGGGGAACTCGCCGCCGGAGTTGGCGACGTCACCTCTACTGGCAGAACCGCTGTGGCCGGCTGAGCCACCAACGTCACTGCCTCCTCCGTCGCAGTAGCTGCTATCGCCTCCACCTCCGTTACTCTTGCTGCTGCCTTCAAAACTTGCAGCTCCTGTTGAGTCGCTGCAAGCTTAGCAGTAACCTGCAAGAACTCCTGTCGAAGGCGCGACAGTTCACCTCGCAGACCGCCGTTGCAACACTCGACGCACCTCCATGGAACATCCACTGGTGCGCCACGTCGCGTAGATACCGGGCCAGGATTTATCTCCACGCCACCAATTACTAACATCACTGCTATAACTAGCAGTGCAAAGGCGTCCAGAGAGGGAGCAGGGACGCTACCCTTTCTCAGCACGCACGCCACGCGGGCGGCCCAGCTGCCGATGCGGGCCCGGTACATTTCCACGTCGCAGCCCATTATCCCTTTACCTGCGCGAGAGCGATCCCCAAGGCACGTCCGCTCGCTACAACGTCCAGGCACAGACTGACTCTTTCGATATATAAGGATATATTAAACATATTTCATTACAATAATTTTTGTTTTCGATTCATTTTGCTATTTTCCCTTATAAATTTACACATTAGACATATTTTGATATATTCGACATATGAAAATTAATATAGATTTGAGTTGATGTTGACATATTATATCGATGAGTTTGATATATTTAAAGTTAACAATTTGTTAATTTTAATAATTTGTTCCAATATAAAACTCATAATAATATTTAGGAATAATAAGTAATGTTAATTACTTATTATATTACTGAAATATATCAATTAATGACAGTTTGCTGTATTTCAGTTGCATTAGATCAACATTTAACGTATTCGATTTGTTAATTCATTTTTACTTTCCCGTATACGTACGTATATACGGAGTAATATATGTAGTATAGGGAAAGTTATATAATGCTGCGCGAAAAAATGGCGAATTTTCGCCATAAAGAAATTCGTTGCCGGACCGTAATAACGAAAAAGTTGATAAATCCAGTTGGTAAATTAAGAAAAAAAATTCCCCAACACGTGGTGTAGCCAGAATCCCTCTTTTCGGGTCCTTGATACCGAAAACCAGTTGAAAGGAAAACATCCGTCTGTCCGTCCTTCTGTGAACACTGCTAGCACCGAAACCATACATTCGATTTCTTCCAAAATTTCTCGGTCTCCTGCGTCGGTGGGTTCTTCGATATTCCCCGGTCGATCTGGTTCGAGTCGAAACATTGAGATTTTGAAAAAGATTTTACAAAATTTGGGGTACTTAACATGAAGCTCCCTGGGCATTTTCAAAATTTTCTTCTCAAAAACGGCTCTTAATTTTTTCTTTAAATTTTTATAAGAACAGACTTATGAAGATGGCATAGGTCCGATTTTCACGGTTAACTCTGAATTTTCGAAAATTGGTAAAGTTTGAATTTTATTGGGCGTCTTCCTCCAACTATAAAATTGCAGATAGAGATTTTTCCTTCCAATAAAAATTGTCTTTCATAAGGCGCGTCCACACGATGCGTCTTTTCTGTGCGTCACAGGAATAAAATGGCATGCGCAAAGTTGAAAGACTAACGTTCAACACAGCGCACGTGCGCTACCTTGTCCACACGGTGCAGCACTGTGCGGTGCTTGTTCTATTCTGTATAATGGATCCAGCTATTTGCACGGCAAATTCGGTAGCTTATATTATAATCAGTCGAAAGAAGAGAAGAGAAAACTTTCTTTTCTCTATAATCTTGAATTAACTGAAGAGAGAGTTCTTTGTTTTTAAGAGACATTCTGAAAATACATTACCTTAAATGAAAGCTATTGCATTTAATTGTTTCAGCTTATTACGTAAATTTATTACGTTATTACGTTATAATAATAAATATATTACGTTACGTTACGTAAATTTATTACGTAAATTTCGAAAATTGGCATTACCATAAAAATAAAATAAGAATTTGGGAAAACTAAATATTCTTCTCTTATCACTGCAACACACCTAATAAAAATGGAAATAATCACACGTTCATTTTTACTAGTTTCCATTATTTATCTTAATGAATGTGTGTATTGAAAATTGATATTATCGTAAATATATAATAAAAGAATAATCTGCAAAAAATTGGCAATAAAACACGGACGGTACAAAATAACTCAGAAGACTACCAAAGAACTCTTCCGGTTCGGTATTCCGGATGACTTCGCTATGAAATACACGTTCTTTGAAGGAAGCGCACGAGAAAGAGGAACGAGATTCCGTCAGCTCTGGGAAGCTTGCGCTATTGCATGCGTTCATCGTTTTGACGAAAGGACGCATGCCCCAAACGCATGCGCTACGGGCGCTAGACGCATGCATTGGACGCATGCGCAAAATTGAACGAAAAGACGCATCGTGTGGACGCGCCTATAGTGAGATTTTTCTTTAGTGTCATGTACATTTTTTTGAAAATGTTAGTACTTTTCCCGCTATATTGCGTATAGAATGTGCAATTTTAAAAAAATACAAAAACAAGCTTTTCTCGAAAACAGCTCGAAATGTTTTCTTAAAACTTTTGATAGGGATTGTGCTAAATGTACCTTATGAGATGACATAAACTCCATATCGCTCTATTCTGTTTTATCAAAAATTGCAAATATGTAATGTTTTTGAATTGTCTCTCACGTCGGTAATGAGTGGCGATTTTTTTACAATACTAGATTTACGAGTTCACGTGCTTTAAATAATTTCAAGAAAAGTTTCATGAAAACTCAACATTTTCTCTGAAAACTTGCTCAAAATTCCACATTTTCAGAAACACTCAAACACCATTGTCTCATAAATGGCTTCAAATTTTTTCTTCAAATTTGTGAAACGGATTGTCCTAATTGCACTCTTTAATATGATGTGAAGTTCATTTCGGGATACTTTTTTTCTTTTTTCAAAAATTACACAAATGTACTTTTTTTGAAAGGTCTCTCACATCTTTAATACGCACATTAACAGCAATTTGTAAACACTATTGTATTTGTGAGTGAATGTGTTTCAAATGAAGTTTTTTGAAAGCTCAAAAATTTTCTGTGAAAATGAGGTTCAAATTTCGCATTTTTAGTAGCGCTTAAATGCCATTTTCTTAAAAATGGCTACAAATTTTTAAAAGAAAATTGCCATTTAGGACCAGGTTTTTGTGTTCTTTAATATACTA
The DNA here is from genome assembly GCA_031308135.1 of Acheta domesticus. Classification (NCBI taxonomy): domain Eukaryota; kingdom Metazoa; phylum Arthropoda; class Insecta; order Orthoptera; family Gryllidae; genus Acheta; species Acheta domesticus. Next base: position 118,194,138 of record JAHLJT010004567.1, on the reverse strand, counting down.
AAATTAATATTTCCGTTCTACTATTATGAAACCAAAACCCTAAGAAAATGTCGAAAAAATGTAATTTGGGAGGCGATAGATGGCAGCTGGCACGAGTATGTGGCAATTCCGAACAGCTACCCCAGACCGAATAAAATAGAAATCTAATACAGGAAAATCTGTGCCATTCTGTTGCACCACTAGTTATAACAGATTTGATGGAGTTAATGAGTTTTTCCTGATAGTGTTGGAGCTAATGAGTATTTCCTGATAGTGTTGGAGTTAATGAGTTTTACCTGAAATTACTGTTATTTTAGTGATTTTTATCAATTATTATGTTGATTAGGTGAACGTTTTTCACTGATATTTCTGTATATAATGAAAGAAAATGAAAATCATTGCGAAATATGGTGAAAAAGCTTTTTTTCAAAAATGGAGTTAATGAGTTTTACCTAATAGCCACAGAATTAATCTTATAAACTATTTTAATTCTAAAAACTAACTATTGAGGGTAATGGAGTTCATGAAGCCCCTTACTTTCATTTCAACTCGGTCTGTATATTCAAAACTGCTTGAATTGGGAATCTGTTTTTATTCTTGTACTGGCATCTTGGATTTGAGCAAGGTTGGAATGGGATAGGTGATCGTTTTGGTTGATGTATGAGTAGAATTTGGTGGAGTTCTTGGTAATGAGTAGAATTATGTATGGAATATTTAATTCTTTGTGCAAGTGTTTATTTGAAACGAACTATGGCACCTGTGTAATTGTTTTGAGGTATTTATTTTAAATGATGTGGATTTAGTTTAAGTTGGTTATTGAGGTTTTTAACCAGTTAGAACACGCATACGTCATAGTAGGTCGGATCATAGCTTGTGTAGGGCTATTGCATTGCTTAGAGAGATTTTACTTTTGAAATTAACGAATGTTTTAGTTGGAGGATTTTGTTTTTGCTCGATGTGTTTTTGCATTTATTTGGTCTTTTCATTGTAGCTTCGTATCAAGATTTAATCCTACATATTTCAAGCCGTTGATTGGGTGGAGATATGACTATGAGAACAGGGAATGCGAAGATGTCACAACAGGTCATTCACAGGTGATACTGAAAACAATGGAGCATTTCTTTGTAAGGCTTCGCCTTGCAAAACGCCTCTCTCTCTCTCTCTCTCTCTCTCTCTCTCAGCATGTGATAACGTTTACTCTAAGCTAGAAAAAAGTTCAATTCCCAGCCAACAAAAATGATCGTTTCTTGCTCTATTCAAAGAATAGAACATTATTCATTGTCTGAATGGACAGATGAATTAGAAGTACCGGTTAACTTTATATTAGGTAACTCATTCACGTTCTCTCTAGTGTTTTGAAAGTAAAAATGTAATAGTGTGGGCTTGTATCACCCAACTCTATCGATCAAAGTGTAATAAAGTGCAATAGTAAATGTTAAAGCATTTTTTTCAGAGAATTTTAAAATGTTTTTGAAGCTTCATTTAAAGTACCCTTAGTAAAAATCACAATATCCGTTTGAAATTCCCAAAGTCTAGAGTTCATTGAAATCGATCAGGGAATATAAATTTTGGAAGAAATCTATCAGTTTTGGCTAAACTATTTAGACGCTAGCGTTGACCATAGACAGACACTTTCGTAATACGGTCACGCAAAACATGGATTCTGGCTACATTATGTTTTAGAGGAAGTAATTTTCAATATATATGGCGGCGTTATTTTAATAGTGATACAACTCCCATTTTTTTGAGAAGTTGAGCAAACTCCATTTTCAGGTTCGCGCAAGTGTTATGCATTAATTCTGAAAGAACTCCAAGTACTTTCTCTGGACGACCTACTCATCACAATAAAAGTTAATCACAGGAGATTACAATCTATTTATTTTGACAGTGGTACGGCTACGTGGTTTTCTACAAGTCTCGTGATGAGATATTTATAGTGTATGCAGTGATATTATGATAAAGAGCTTGATTTAGGTTTGGTATAAAGATAAAAAATAATATATTTATATCGCATAGTCTTTATTTACAGAAATTAAACTTAATGGTCTATGTGTTAAAAGACTTTCAAAAGTCTGGAACAAGAAGGAACAAAAAATAATCAAAATAGTGTTTGTAATTGTCTAAAAATTGGATGGATTATATTTGTCAAACAAGAACCTTCTATAATTATGTACAAGTAAACCTTAAATCAAGATATTGGTTTCTACAGAGTGAACTTCAGACAAACCACCTGTGGATGAGGAATAACTAATGTTTTCAAAAATGAGAAGAAATGAGAGAGAAATAATGAGAAGAATCAGGATATGCTTGATTTGTTTCCATTCGGTTTAAGCTTTATACATGCTTATTTCACTGACGTGATGGTAGGAACTAGACAATTTCAAGAAGATGAAGAAAACTGAATGTGCGTCAAAAGTAACATTAAATTAATATTTATTCTGTTTTATTAAATCGATATTGCCTTCATTTCCAATATTTCTTAGAACGTCATTACTAATTTGGGCAACCAACCTCATTTTTATGGCATTATAACTCTATACCCCCAATATTCAGACAAAGAAAACAGTATGATTTTTCATATCATCTTCAGACGAACAAGTAAATCTCTTATCAGAGAAAAACATATTTTTTTCTAACTTCATCCCACACTTTTTTATAATTATTTAACTTTAGAGCTCAATATGTTGAAACGAGTGTCAATGGAGTTATGCCACTTTTAAAATAACTCTTTCAAAAACAACAGGATTTAGCGACTTTTTCGCTTCTAGGGCCCGACAATAAGAGTTTTTCCGCTAAAAATTCGCCGTTTTCCGGAATTCACGATTTTCCGGAACGATTGTACATAGCTTTCTTTTTTTCGAAGTAAGTGCGAAAAAGTAACTAGTGGTGCTGCCAAAGCACATACTTTCTCGCGTTATTTTTAACTGCCCCGCTTTGATAAACCTAAAAAAGTGTTTTCAACCAGCAAAAAAACCTTTTTTTCACACCAAGATCTCAACTCGGATCCTCAGAAATAACTTACGGTCACTTACATCGTCACTCACTCTACGCCACAGAAGCGCCGTTTGGGTACAACCCGGGCCGATTCACGTTTCATATAAAACGCAAATGCACGCTTCATGTAAAGTAGGTACCCTCCAAAATCAAAATATACTTTTAAAACTCCCAAATCCTCGAGTTCATTCAGATCGATCGGGAATATCAATTTTGAAGAAAATCGGTTTGAACGATTTAGGTCTTAGATTTGAAACCGGACAGAAACCGTTTGAAACCGGTTGAAACCGTTTTGCCGTCAATCATTACTTCGGTATTGTAATAGTATCTTTTTATTCACGCCCCACGTTGGGCTGGCAATGTAATGGTAGCTTTACTCCCAGCTCCTCTCCGTTGGGTGCCCTGGCAATAAAAACGCTTCTCTTTAGTTTTGCTACTTTGATTTGCCCATACGCTAGCTAACTTTTCATTCTAATTACGAATTTTTGCGGGCGTGAATTTGTGATGGCCCCTGTACAGGGACCGAAACGTGATACTTGTTGCAACGCGCATATGGGTCAGTATCTAGCTACAATAAATTATTACACAGCATTGCAACGACCAACCCAACTGTGTCCACCTCTTTTTATTTATTCAGCCTCTCTTTGATTATAGCTGATAACTCTCTCTTTTCATAACAATAAACATAACGTAAATATTATTACCCTTCACTTGACATAAAAACAAACTAAAATACCACAAAAGAAAACCATTCACACTGAAAAGTTAATAACATTCCATTTCATACTAAAAATTGTGCGCATCTTTTAAATACGGCCGTATTAATTTGTATATATTTAATTTGAATATTACTTGGTCTTCTCATAAATGCGTATTCGCAGATAACAGCAAAATATCCATGGTACTTCCCTGTGAGCTGGTCCGGCGTCGCAGTATGTGATAAAATTACACTCGCCGCCCGATGTCGCCTCGTAATCGCGTTCGCCTCCGTGATGTTAACCAGCAAACACCACACAAATGTCCGACCGCAAAAATATTCTCCTTCGCGATATAAATACGTCACTATTAAAAATAGACTTGCACTACTAAATAAAACTATTTCTGAATGTTCCAAAACTTGTAACAATTTCGAATGTTTTTACACCGCGCGACGTGAACTCACTACATCGCAACTGCCTCGTTCGTTCTCCGTATGCATTGTTGGCATCCAGCTAATATAATTTCATGGCGAACGAAAGCGGATCACTTGCTTGTTGCCGTGGATAACACAACGAAACATATTTGTATTTTTTTACATTATCAGAGTTTCTCTAACTTGTCGCTATTTCCAAACCGTGTCTAAGATTTCCACAATAATTACTGTATTGTCTTATTTGTCAAACCAATGCTTCATTTAATTAGTAATTCTGAAAATACGACTTGTCATATTCCCCGGACGTCACGAACACATAACCTCTGGTTTCGATTGTTCATCAATAAAGATTTTAACACTTAATTTCAATCTTGCCTGCTGGGCTTCCTACAAAATCGTGACTACTTTCAAAAATTTCGATAATTTTCACTCCTTTATCTTGTCAAATCCTATCCCGATCTCTTCAGGCGTTTTCGTAATATTAACGAAAAACACTATTCGTAATTGTTTTCTTCTTGGCAAGAATGGCACCTGCATGCCACTTTTTACTATATCGGAATGTACGATTACTAACTTTTTCGAAATTATGCGAACCCCTGGTTCGATTTTGATGATTTTTGTTCCAATCTATTCCAACATTTATTCTCTAAATAGTGTTTGTATCGCATTTTAATTTCTTCCTCGCATTCATTGAATTTATAAAAATGGTTGTGCGCGCGGCTACCGTCATTTGTCTCTCTGGGTATATTTTGTGGCACTTAAATTGTATATTTGGCGTAAGAGAACTTAAATAAATAATCTTAATGATAGTAAATCATTACAGTGTTAAGAACCAAGGAAAAGTAGATTCTGGCTACACAGAATTGTTGTGATAGTGATGTTAGTGATATTTTTTCTTCATTTATAAACTGGATTTATCCACTTTTTGTTACCAGGGCTCAGCTATAATGTTTCTGCCGAAAAGTCCCGGTTTTCCGGCACACGATTACCTAACCTTCTCTTTTTAGGAAGTACCTTCGGAAGGACGAGAAAGTAAAAAGATAAGGTGAGGTACAGGCCTTAATATACAAAATGTATTGATACATATTTCACTATAACATTTTTGTTGGATCTTTTTCAGCTTCAGGGGATGCCAATTTCGACTATCCGCGCCGGATAACCACGATGTCCGTCGTAGAGACACATATTAATCTTTACACTAGACACACACTTGCGGGCTCTTCAGTCTATGGTCAGCAAACACACAAGGCCTTCCGCGGCAACACACATCAAGAAACAAGGATTCAAAAATTCCATGCCCACGGACGGACTCGAACACGCGACCATCCAGCCCGAGGCACAGAACCGGCATACCCTCTAGCCACCTCGGCCGTCCCGCACGGCGTATTTCAGTATATCATCACTTTTTACTTTCCCGTATACATAGGTGTATACGGAGTAGTATACGTAGTAAAGGGAAAGTTATTTAATGCTGCGCGAAAAAACGGGGGATTTCCTGGTAACGAAAAAGTGGATAATTCCATTTTCTAAATAAAAAAAAATCCCCTAACATGCGGTGCAGCCAGAATCCCTGTTTTGTGGGTCCTTGATACCGAAAAACCAATTGAAAGCAAAACGTCTGTCTGTCCGTCCGTGTGTAAACACCAGTAACGCCTAAACCATACGTAGGATCTTTTACAAATTGAAGAAACCCTTGTCGATCTGTCTCGAGTCGAAGCTTTGAGATTTTTAAAAAGATTGTATAAAATTGGGGAGTGCTTTACATGAAGACTCCCAGACATTTACAATTAAAAAAAAGGCTCCAAACTTTTTCTTAAAATTTCTTGTAAGAATAGAGTAAAATACACTTATTAACCCTTCTGCTACCGAAAGGGATAACAGCGTTACCGTAATGCATACTTTATTATTTTTTATCATCTTATAATATTTTCACAATCCTGATATCCTGTATAGTTATTTTTTACACGTTTACCTACAATATCTTGTTTGGAAAACCTGTTTTTTCTAGCTTCTAATGATGTCAGAGTACGAATTTATACTACTTTTAAAGATTGGTTTACTACCTTGTCCCTGTTGGTATTGGACGTTTGGGATTTAATAACGTGGTTTGAGTTTATGTTATCAGCGGGAAATTGGAGATTGTGGACATTTTTAGGCTATTATTTATTAAGTGCTATTATAGTCCTGGTGCGTTAATTTGTGAACATTTTGAAGAATTACAGTCTTGGAGGTTTTGAAAAGTTATTAAGTATTCACAATCCAGAAGACTATATGAAGAAGATCGTGAAGTGTACAGATTATTTAGGAGAGTGATGGAGATAATGTTGGGGTTATAAAGTTGACTATATTATTCGTGCTGAGGACTTGAAGAAAACGTGAATGGTGACATACACATTAGTTCAGAAACTGTTGTAGCGTATTAAGTGAAAGGAACAATATGACTAGACAAATGTGTTGGAAAAGGGCATGATTTGGCATTCGAGACCTCTTCGCCGTGAAAGAAGACCTCCATGTAAAATATTGTTAAAATCGCTAAATATTTTATTAATATATCGAAATAATCTTTAAGTTGCATAACCAAAACAATATTACGACATTAACGGTAAAAATATTAAAACTACATTGAATTTTCCCTGGGGTTACTTCGTTACCCCCTTGATATTCGACATGTACAAATACCACGGTAGTCGAAGGGTTAAGGTGACATAAGTTATACTTTCTCGGTCAACTCTAAATTTTCGAAAATTTCAAAAGTTTTAACTCTTTTCGGCCTCTTCATACAACCACAATATTAAAGATACAGATGATTCCTTCAAATAAAATTTGTTCGGCATAGTAAGTTCTTTCATTCAAGTCAAGTAACGTTTTTGAAGTTTAAAAAATACAAAAATAAGAGATTCTCAAAAACGACTACAATCTTTTCTTTAAATTTTTTTTTCAGGATAGTGCCTAATGTACTCTATGTGATGACATTAACGCCATATTGCTCTATTATTTTTTATTCTTTTTTTGACTTGTCTTTCACATTATTAATATTTAAATAATAATTTAGCGGCAATTTGTTCACATTACTATATTTATGTGTACATATGCTTTAAATATTGCTAAGTAAAATTTCTCGAAAACTCAACCGTTTTCTGTGAAAACTAGCTCAGAATTCCGCATTTTCAAAAACGCTCAAACGCCATTTTCACATAAATGTCTCCAACATTTTTCTGCAAACTTTTCGAAAGGATAGTGCTAATTGAACTGTTTAATATGATGCAAAGTTCATTTTGGGGTATTTTCGTTTTTTTCAAAAATTACAAATATGTAATTTTTTTGAAAGATTTCTCACACCGTTAGTATGCACATGTCCAGCAAATTGTGAACCTTATTGTTTTTGTGAGTTTATTTACTTAAAAGGATTTCTAATTATTTTTTTTCGAAAACTCAAAAATTTTCTGTGAAAAAGAGCTTTAAATTTCGTATTTACAGTAAAGCTTAAAGGCAATTTTCTTAAAAACGGCTCCATATTCTTCAAAGAAAATTGCCATACGGCAAAAATACATAAAAATACATTAAAAACTGCAGAAAAAGGTCTTATTTTCAGTTATATTTTCACGAATTTTAGGCCACAAATGCGTGCTTATTTGCAACATTGTTGTATCAAATGCATCCTATAGCTAATTAAATGATGATTATTAGCATCTTCTCTTTAGCAATTACAGTAATCCCTTTACATTCGTGAGTTCTGAACATTCGCGATTGGAGAAATGCTACCGGTTTTAACATTCATGTCTTCAACATTCGCGAGTGCGTCTTTAGGTCGAACTACGTTTTGTTTTATTGCGACCATATTTCATCTCCTTCATCAGCGTCATCTGGGAAACGAACTTGGCGGACACTGGAGCTCCGAGTATCAAGTTCTACAAAAATGACAAAGTTGGAATGTCAATTCACATTAATAGAATAACACAATTGTAAAATATTCAATTCAGTGCCGTCAAATTGAAGGTAAGGGTTTTAGCTTAATGAACGGAAAAGCTATTCAGCATCTGTTGAACTCTCATTATAATGACGTCACTGAAGAGAAGTTTCGGCAAATCAGCGAAGAAATCCTCCTCAAACGTAACGATGACGTAACGAAAGAGAAACTGCAACTGGAGAAACTTCATTGTCAAAACTATTAATGACGTTCTAAAACTTCAACAAAATCTGGTGGAAAGCGCATTTGAATATGATCCGAACATGGAAATGTCTTCGAAATTTAAGAGAGAAATAGAAGCAGCAACTCTTCCATATTTGGATATTAGAACGAGAAGGGTGATGAAACAAAAAAATGCCAAAATACTATTACCAATTAATATCAACTTTGAAACATGTTTCGAATAGTTTTATTTCTTCTCAATGGGCTGTCAGTTACGAATTCTGTTTGTAATAGCTCTTACTCAGTTCTATTGCAATTGATTGTAAGACATTTTTTCTTTCTTTTTTAAATAGTTTTTTGATATCCTTTAACCTAACACACTTTTTTCATTAAAAGATACACTCAACTTTCGCGTTTTTGACATTCGCGATGCTTTTTGGGAACCTACTCTCGCGAATGTTGAGAGATTACTATATAGTGTAGTACATCTTAGAGTTAGATGCAGTGAAGACTTTAAAAGTGATTCAAATTGCAAAGTAATTATTTTTTGCTGATCTTCCAGCAAATATTCCTATCACAAGCTCGCAAAGAACAATTTGTATTTTGTGCGTGTTTTTGAGAAGTTCTTAGACGTGTGATACCTCTTGTGAACGTAATGTAAAATATTTTTCTCAATCACTATAGCAAACTTAAGACACCCGATACATACTTTGACAGAACTATCACTCAAGAATGTGTACGTACCAGATTTGCCAGAACCACAATTTTCACTTCCCTTTTTAATATTTTCTTGGCCAGTACTTTACTGCTTTGGTCATGCATTGAAATCGTTTTACATTTTTTATAAAATATCCATAAATATTTTAATAAACATGTATTGAATTTTACTAAGCATTCAGGTTAAAGCGCAATTATTAAACTGATGGAATCAATCATAAAAAATTAAACCGCAGGAATAATTTCAAAAAATCCAATAATTAGCATTTCAAATAATGTGTACTTCCGAAAATTGTACTTCAGACAACTTGTACTTCTGTGTTTAAGAAATATTAGCGCGATTTCACTCGAGCGCACGTGATGGAAAAAACTGGTAGAGTGATTCAGAGAAAATCGAATCCAAGGCATTACGCAAAATATCACAACGTGAAACTGCTCGAGCTTCGAACTTCCCTTGCGGGATGCAAACTACGCGCTTGTAGCAAAGCACGGTAGTAACAGACAGGTGGCGCCATCACAAGTTGGTAGCGGCGGAAACATGAACACCGTCGCCTGCGATAGCCATCACAGCGCATTCTGTCAGCGAGTTGACCAACTATTTGTTGTTTTTCTCTGCTGATTATTTTATCGGTTTCTCCAGCACGCATGCATATGTACACGTTAGAGTTTATCACTGAATCTTCCAATTAAAGGCTTGCGTTGGATTGCATGTGATTGAACCATTCAAACTGTTGGTAGTGAAGAGGGAACATTGGCAAATGAATGCTGATGACATTATAACTGAGAAAATACGATAAAAATTCTTGTAAAACAAGCGGTCTTACATCGATCAGCTCATACAAATCAATTTTGAAACAGCCGCCTTATGGAAGGAAACAATTGACTACTGATAAGCGTACTATTAAAGAATTATTTAATCATTAATTTACAACGTAAATGTTGGTGATTAAACACAAATAATATCTTATAACGCATCTAAGGACCACATTCTTTCATTTAAAAGAAAAATTACTGCAATCGGTTTAGTAGAAGCTCGAAACAAAGCCAGGGCAAAATATTTTATTTTTTAAATATATAGATAAGTTTAATAGAATAGTTATTAAAGCTTGTTTTAGAAAGTGAGAATCGTGAAATGCTTTGAATTAGTCAATTCATGATGTAATAACTATAATGAATGAAATAATTCCAACAAAAACATTAAAATGTATTGAAAATTAGTGTTGCGAATCAAGATGTGCAAAAAAATAAGGAAAACACAGAGTGCCACTTCAAATATTACTCTATACTACGCACTTCGGATTCTGTCTACACTTATTCAAATTCTTTACCAACGAAACACATTAGTAAATGTTTTAAATTACAATTAATTCAATATAAAATTGGTATCGAAAGAACATAGAAATTAAAATATTCCCACAATTTTCTTTAAAATAACACTAGACTTTATTCAGAATGAGAATTGAACATCCACATTTGAATCTACAAAAACATAAGACCTTTAATTTACAAAATATTCCATGAGAATGAAAAATATGCGTTTATTTCTAAAAGCTTTGATTAAATGACTAAAGCTTTGACTAAAGTTAATATAAAATTATTTACGGACTACTTGAAGGAATCATAGGACGACATCATGGACGACAGTTTATAACGCTGTTGACACCAATGAAAAATATAATTTATTTTTCTCCAAGCTTTCAATTCATTTTAACGCGTGCTTTCCTCTTAAAAAGAGAAAATTAAACATTTCAAGCAAAAGTAATACTTGGATCACACAAAGAATTAGAACATCGTGTAAAAACAAATGTACGCTTTACTTTATTTCTAAACATCATAACGTATCACCCGGTTTCCATATATACTTCCGAGAATATAAAAGAATTTTAAGAAAAGTAATAGTTCAGGCAAAAATAATGAAAAATAGTCAGGACATTTTGAGCGCTAGTAACAAAACTAAAGCAATGTGGGATATCGTAAAAAATACAACCACATCATCTCGATACCTTGTAGAGAATGTTATTTTAAAGGATAATAAAAGAGAAACGAGTAATCCGGAAAAAGTTGCCAATCTCTTCAACAAACACTTTTCCAGAATTGCGTCTGATCTCACGAAGGGACTAAAATCACAAAATTCAACATTTTACACTTCCCAAAAAATTTCAGATACGATGTTTATTCCCGAAACTTCTCCCAACGAAATCCTCAGAATAGTCAGTAAACTAAAAAATAAATATTCATCTGGTTTAGATGAATTTCCGGATTGTTTATTAAAAACTTGTGCACCTGCCCTTTATACATCCGTTAACTCACATTTTCAATGCTTCTTTATGTACAGGAATATTTCCAGATATTTTCAAAACAGCAAAAATTAAGCCACTTTTTAAAAAAGGGAACAAAAATTGTATTCAAAATTACCGGCCAATTTCTCTTTTGTCAGTTTTCTCAAAAATATTAGAAAGGCTTTTCTACTCACGAATGGAAACATTTCTCAGGAAAAACAGAGCGTTTTCAGACTCACAACACGGTTTTAGAAAATCAAAATCTACGGAAACTGCCATTTTTTCTTTTCTCAAAGATGTTGCTTCATCAATAGACCAAAATGAAGTACCCATTGGAATATTCTTAGATCTCTCGAAAGCTTTTGACGTTATTGACCATAAGATCTTGCTCTCAAAATTACCTTCGTATGGAATTCGTGGTATTGCCCTAGATTGGATAATTTCTTACCTTAAACATCGGACTCAAAGAGTAGAAATACCATACTGGCAGGAAAGGACATTACATACTTACATTTCCAATTCTTTGCCAATTGTGCATGGGGTCCCGCAAGGTTCGATCTTAGGTCCTATTCTCTTTCTGTTATATGTAAACGATATGCCCTCGTCTATTAAAAATGGAAGAACGGTTCTGTTTGCTGATGACACGAATGTTCTTTGCAAAAAAGAAACAGTAAATAGTACAATTTCAGAAGTTTCAAATTGGTTTAATAATAACAAATTAATTGTTAACGAAAGAAAAACTGTTTCAATGCATTTTTGCATCTCAAATCGGAAATCGCATGTTCCATTGAAAATGAACAATATGCAATTAGCTGATGTTGAGGCAACAAAATTTTTAGGTCTTTCAATTCAATCAAACCTCAAATGGAATGTACATATAACAGAATTAAACACTAAATTAAGTTCATTATGCTATGCAATCAGAATTCTTTCAAATTCTGTCAGCCTTCATGCAGCTCGTTGCGTTTATTTTGCAAATGTGCATTCCCGCCTGAGATATGGCATAATATTCTGGGGAAGCTCATCCTGTAGTATTCAGACCTTCAGATTGCAAAAGAAAATTATTCGAATAATGAAAAAATGCCTTCCACGTGATTCCTGCAAGCCTCTTTTCATTGAGCTGGGAATCCTACCATTGCCTTGTCTATTTATTTACGAATCTGTAATATTTGTCAAAAATGACCTACTTAACGGAGGGAACATATTTTCATGCAATATTGATATTTATAATTACAACACACGCCGTAGAAATCACGTGCATCAAGTGTCAGTATCAACAGCTCAGTACAAGAAATCAACATGCAATACATGTACGTTACTTACAACGCATTGCCAGATGACATAAAACAATTAAAGTCGGTATACAAATTTAAGTTAAAAGTAAAATCTTTCCTGCTGCAAAACTGTTTCTATACAATTAGAGACTATACTGATCGTGAAAAAGAAAAATAATGTTTAATGTAACAAAACAAAGATATATAATGAATTAGTTTATGTTTGCATTGTATACATTTAAAAAAATATTTAATACGCCTGTAACAAGTAATGTACTTCAGCTTCCGGGTCAATGACCCCCATCTCGATCAGGTTTTTGTCCAGTTTCCCTGATCCATTGAGCAAATGCTGAGATGGCCCCTTGTTTTGCTTCTGGACGTAAATGTAACTTCACTGTGCGCACGTTTTGTTGAGCACTCCTTTTGCTTGTAGTTCATTTACAGTTGAAATTGATTTTCTGTAACTCGGGAAAAACATTTTTCAAATATCTTTATTTTTCTAAAATATTATTTTCAAAATTCATTTTTTCGTTTTCGTTTTTTTTAATAAAATTCTGGCCCTCAAGAAAATGTGCGCAGATAAATTTCTTTCCCCACAAGTCATATTCAGTTTTTACTGTTTTTTTGACAAATAAATAAAAAAAATAAAATAAGTGAATACATAATTTTCATGCTTTGGAAAGAAAACATTAAAAATGAAATAAATATTTATTGAAAAGGAAACCGTACACAAAGAGTAAAATTATTTTATAGCAAAGGTATTTGTACAAGTAAGACACGTCAGTAAACGTTTACGGAAAACTACCCTAGTTGACCAACCCCTTAACCACTAATTTCTGGCATTCCAGTCAGGACAAAGGTCACACTGCTACATTTCCATTTAACGTTCATTTCGAAGGAGTTGCATATTTCATTAAGTAAAATTAAACCCGTATGTTTATTTGCAAACACTTGCGTTAATGAAAGGACTTTCAAGTGTGTTTTCTCTACAGAATGATTGTCAAAATGTTTCACGCGTATATCACACACACGTAGTTGAATTTTAGCCTTTTCTGAGGAGCTGTCATATTATTTGCAAGAAACATTCAGATTATTACTCTTATTTTTCATGGAACAGTATTTCATGACAAAAAAGACACGAATCATTTTTGCTTATTGGAATGGAACGTTAATATCTTCATAAAAATGATTTTAGAATTAAAAACTTGCAAGTCTTAGCGCTCTTTTTGTCATGTATATTGCTACATTCTCTTTTGAGAAAAGTCATGAAAATCAGTCGGCAAGGGAAGATCACATTGAGGAAAGGATTGTAACGATATATGTATTGACAAAAATATGAATGGCTAGAGACTAAAAGTTTGTAACATTCAAAGTTAAAGTTTTTCTGATGCTAAAATTTTCGTAGGTTTCCATCTGCTGCTCATACGCAGTGATTCACTAACAGTCCAAATTATAGCGCATAGTTGTCCTCCGGCTGTTATATTTCCCATTAAACCCCTTCCAGCAAAAATGTTCCTTAGTAAACATATCCATGTGCGTTTCCATGTTTTACACCGGAACTCTTCATACATAACACTAATTTCAATTCGTAAGAAAAATGAAACAGAACTGCTACCTCCGGCCTTTTGAGAGGTATTTATGGTTTCGTTAGAAACCCAGAAATTGGCAACAAACCAAAAACAATGAAACTGTTTCTATTTGGTCTGAAAAATTCAAGTATCTAATTCTAGTAGTCTGACTCTTCTTGTACAGCAAATACCGACTGGATTCACACACTCGGTGCGCCACTGACTAGGATGCAGCTCCCATCATGAGAAAACAAGGTTTCGAAACAGGCGACTAAACTATTCAGCCGATTTTCTCCAAAATTGAAATCGATCTGACGGATCTCGTGGCTCCTTGAATTTAAAACCTATATTTAATTTTTGGGGCCACTTTACATGAGGCCCCTGGGACATTTTCAAAATTTTCAAATATATGGCGCCCACAATTTTGACTAAATTTTGTTGTTGGATATTCCAAAGGTCATTTAAGAGAATGATGCAGGTTTCATGTTAGGTTAAAAACTCCGAATTTTCGAAAATTGCAAAAGTTTGATTTCTTGTCGACGTCTTCCTCCAACTATAAAATTGAAGATAGAGATTTTTCTTTCAAATAAAATTTGTTCTCCAACATGAGTTAATTCATTAAGATCTCATACATTTTTTTGAAAATTTCAGTAGTTTTTGCGCAATATTGCGTGCAATATGTGCAATTTTTTAAAAAAAATTACAGAAACAAGATTTTCTTAAAAACGCCTCCAAATGTTTTCTTTCATCTTTTGGTAGGGGTAGCGGTAAATGTACTCTATGAGATGACATAAACGCCATATTGGTCTATTCTTTTGTTTTTTCAGAACTTACAAAAATGTATTTTTTTTACTTATCTCTCACGTCGGTAGTATTTACATTAGCAGCGATTCGTTCAGATTATTATTTTTACAAGTACATGTGCTTTAAATAATGTCAAGTAACGTAACGTAAAGTAACGAGACACTAAACAGTTTTCTGTGAAAATTAGCTCAAAATACTGAATTGGGATGAAGCTGACTAAGAAACCGACTGTACATGTCAACACGCGTTGAATGGGATGTATTGGAAAATAAAGTGCATTTGTTGGCAGTTCAGTACATGATTTCCACATAAACGAATGTTGTGTAAGTCAATTGATTGCATAAAGAGCGTAGGTTATAAAACAGTATAATTTATTTTCAGGGTATTGTTGCACAAAAAATAGTGATTGATATATTTGTAATATTTATCTAAATTAGGGCTTTACAGTAGTATTTTTCCAAATTTTGAAAGACCTCTTGTATCGAATAAAAATGTTTTTGTCTCTCCTGAAAAATTCTGTTTTAGTGACTAATGCCCTTGTGAAATTACCGATTCACTTATAATTATAGCGTAGCAAACCTTTACATGGAACTGTTTTCTGTGCAGTTTGAATTGGAACCTACTCCGCTTGTCAATGATATCTTTGGGATTAAGATGTCTTGACCTTTTCTTTGTGTTCTGTAGGGGATTATATATAAGTATTAAAAACTTGCTATTTTTAATGTTAATGTGAAAAAAGGTGATTGAATTTTAAGTCACTTTAACTTGAAAATTGATCTTTGCACGCATAAAAAATCTATTCTCTAGTATTACAGTTCTGGTTTTCTTCAAATTTAACGTTTCAAGGCAATTTACAAATTTATTATAAAAAGTACCCATGAAATACTTCAAATCTGACAAATTCCAACAAATTCTGCGGTGCAATTTCCATTTTATATTGTTCGTTTTTAAACAATCAAGGTACCATCCTCATAAAAGAAAATTATGGTGCCGTGGACTGAAAAAAACACGAAGAACTGGGATTTAATCAAGGCCACCTACATAGATCTATTTAGGTGGTATTAATTTAATTTCCAGCATACTCGCAAAATCGCAAGATTTAAAAAAAACGCTCTAATGTTTTCTTTACTTTTTCGCACGGATATAAAAAGAACTTAAGAGTGGCGTGTGTCCCAATTTTGTTGAACTGTCATAATTTTTTTGCATTACAAATTTAGAACTATTGCGTGAAAGTATGCGCTGTTGTACCACCACTACAATTGCACCCTTTCTTCGTAATATTTCCTGCACAAGTACGCATAATGGCCAATTTAGCAACCCATGTATTATAATTCCTGAAAAAGTCTATAAAAAAGGTATTGGATATTTTGATTTCAAAGCAATTAAGATCTTCTTTGATACTGTTCTATTTTCGTCTAAATTATAAATGGCGTATTTGCCGAAGAAACTTTTTTATTCAGAATGTGTCCGCAGGGCAGTTTCGTTATTCCCTTATGTAGGGGCTATCATCTCGGGAGACTCATTGAAATTGAGACAGATTTTTCTCAAGAACTTCGTGTCGTTATATCACCGGATTGTTTTCAGGAGAAATCGCTTAGCCTTCCCACCGAAGGTTCTGGGTGGTAGATAACTTTGAAAGTTTAAATAGGAACTCAACTTTTATTGCTTATTGTATTACATAACACAAGATAGACAAATTTTATCCGTAACACTTTTTTCGATTAGTAATAGTGATTAGTAAAGAAGATATAATATAAATATAAAAAATCTTTAATTTTCTTAATTTGGGAACGTTCGCATCCATTAGGATTATTTATTAGTGGTCGGGGCAAGGCTTTTTGTACTAGAGTGCTTCTTTTAAAATAAGCAGTTTTCAAATTAAGTGGACCAATTGGTACAATAAAGTGCAAGTGAACATAAATATATGACAAACATATAGTTTTCCGTGGGTTTTATTTGTTTACATTTTTACCGTAAGTGTCATTGCAACCTGCGTTAATAAATCTACATCGAAATGGACGCTGTTAAAGAGTAAACCTTTACTTAAATCCATCTACTCAAGAGCTACGGAGGTTATTTGAGCTGCGAACGGCACAGGGGTTTGGATTAGACAAACATGAGCGTAAGAGGTGTCTGAATAATGGATGGCCTGCCTTAGAGCGTTCGCTTTTCTCGTTTGACTCTTGCCCTAAAAATCTTCTTTGTTATTAAGCAAGGATTTTCAGTGGGTGTGGCACGGCACAATTTAGCCGTCGGTGAAATACTGCATGAAAATAAAATTCAAAAATTTTATACGATACATTCCCTTTCCTTAAAGGTTAAAAGTGGAAACATTTCATTGCCACATTTTATCTGTATTCTCCGATATAAATACAGTAACTTCTGACGTTCTAACCGCTGGGACGAGGCAATCCATCGGAACCTTCAATACCAAAAAATAGGTCGTAATGAAGCTCTGTGTTATGTTTCCAGTAACTTACGTCCCGGAACAGTTTATGCTCCCGTAGGCGCCGCAATCGTAGATATTACCAATATAATTTCAGCTGCCGTTGTTTTCCAATTACCCAACATTGCTGTCCGTTCTTCTCGCTCTTCAGGATTTTCATATACAATACTTTAAGTTCCAAAAAAAAAAATATATTGATCAAAATTCTGGATGGCTAATCAGTCGTCACAGTTACTTGCTCCGCGTTTACGGATATCTTGTTCTGTATTCTTGAAACACCGATTAGTTATAATATCTTTCCCAAGTTTCTGCCAATTTTCTACTTCTAATCACTTGAAGATACAATTAGTTGTATATTTTAAACAAGTATTTTACTTTAAATACATCCAACTTTGTCGTCATGCGTCCATATCTTTCGAACTCAGGCGGTCTCTCCAAAGCAAGCTTGCCTCCATAGCAACCTATTACATTACTTAAATAATCGTTCTCTTACGAGTTGATACACACGTACCAAGTTTTTTAATTTTAATTTCATAACACTTGCAATTCGACAACTGCGTCCAGATAATCAAGTTGTAAGTCACATTATTTAAATTAGAGAACGGAGATAAAATACAGCAGTGGAATAAGATAGTATGCAGCAGTAGCACAGAATAGTATCTGTTCTGTGGCAGTAGCTCCCAAACAGCCCAGTGGCCACGGAAAGCCGCAATCCTCCTCACAGATGCGCAATAAAATATTGTTATTTTTACTTTCTCGTATACGTACGCATATACGGAGTATTCGTTTACATAAGCTAACATGAACATTTCCATCGCTTCTAAACACCATTGCATTTGTAAGTGGTAGTGCTTCAAGTGATTGCTAATGAAGTTTTTCGAAAACATTCTCTGTTAAAAGTGCTTAAAATTTTGTATTTACAGTAATTCTTAAACGCCATTTTCTTAAAAACGGCTCAAACTCTTTCAATAAAAATTGCAAATTTTGCAAGGTTTTACTCTTCTTTAATATTTTTACATTAATATTTCGGTTTTACTATTAGGAAACCGAAAAACTGAGAAATTTCAAAAAATATACTTTGGCCGATGATAGATGGTAGTTGGCAAGAGAATGGAACAAGTCCATGAAGCTAGTCTACACCAAGGAAATTAAAAAAAACTTTACTACTGTGCCATTCTATAGCACCACTAATTTTATTCTGTGAACATTTTTGTAACAATGTTGTCTAACCATTTACTGGTGTCGAAATGGAGTAATCTTCCATTAAAGTTGCTCATTTGATATGCTGCGTAGGGTTTGTGGTTGGTAATGCTAGAAGACTTATTGTATAATAATATTACTGCAGGAGCAAAGGCTCAGGACCTGTTCGAGATTCTTGATACATTCGATCTGAAAAGAACTTGAATTGGCGGAGTTGCGTTGATGTATTAACTGATGGAACTCGTTCCATGTGTGGTTTTGTATTAGAAGCAAATCACAAAATACCGTGGATCCATTGCATTATTTATAAACGAGCACCTGCGTCAAAGCATCTAAGACCTGGACTGAACAAGGTGTTAGAATGTGTGGGGAATTTAGGGAATTTTATAAAGCATCTTCCATTAAAAGCAAGTTAAACAAAAACTCAGAGAATACGGGAGCCGAACACTCGACTTTATTGTACTACAGCAGTGCACGATGACTGTTTTGTGATAAGGATTTGTCCTACCAATAAATTTATCCTACCACATCATACCATTGAATTGAGGTAAGATATTTTTATTTTCCTTTAAGAAGACGAATACCAATGCTCATGATATTTTGCTGATGCTGACTTTTTAATAAAACTAGCATATTTATTCATTTTTGAAAAGCTGAATTCCCTTAATGCCTCTCCGCAAGGAAAAGCGCACACGTTTTGACGTCAACGGAAAAATTTCAACTATTATTAAACAAAATTGCTCTATGGGCAAGAAAATTAATTGGAGAAGTAGGCAAATATTTGTTTTCTAATACTGCAGAAATTTTTGACGTCAAAGAACTTGATCTTTCTCAAGATATAAAACCACTTTTGAAAGCCACTTATCACAGCTAAATTATCTGGTTTGAGAAATACTTTCATGATGAGAATTTTGATAAGTTTGCACGGATCCATTCAAAACTCGTGGTCCGTCTGAATTTACATTTGTAGAAAAACATAATCTTATCAAGTTATCTTGCAAACATAGTTCTTTTTTCCGGAAGCAAGATTTAATGGCAGGGAATTGACAGACCTTGGATTTCAATAAAAGATAAACTACACTTTGTAAGAGATACAGTTCAGCAACTTTTAAATCTATTTTCGACATCGTATTTATGTGATTCTGGTTTTTTGGCGGTTGCTGTAAGAAATAGAAGTACGAAGCAAAAATAGACGTGTAAAAGGGAAATGAGGTTGGCCAGATTAACTACATTTAAATTTGATTTACAAACATTTACTCTGATTTGCAGAATTCTCCATCTTATTATTTAACGTAATATGTATTTTAATAAAACACTCATGTTATATAAGAAAGATACACAAGTTTTATTTATTTTTATCTCTTACGCACGATTACAAACACTTGTAGGTAGGGTAGGACGCCATGGACAAATTTTAATTGAACAAAAAGCGCCGCGACTTGAGAATGTTTAGGTACCCACAAAAGAAATCTTTTTAAAATATAAATTATATCTGTGTATCATCACAACATTTTCTTTCATTTCATTACATTTATGTCATGAAATTCAAATTCCTTTTTTTGAGATACGGAAAATTTCATTTTTAGAACAATATGTGAAATACTATAAGTAACTGCAATGTTTGACTTACTTTATATGAGATTACTTAGTGCCTACTAGAGTACTTTGTGTTACATGAAGAATATTTCATATTTCAAATCTCGTGTCGCATCCATGCAAACTAAAAGGGCTACGGCTTGCTTGAAATTCCACGCCTTAAGGAACGCCTTGAATTCCAGCTACTGTATTCGCTAGAGGAGATCTTGTTAAAACCTCTGCTGCACTGTTCACGAGATCTCCGACAACTTTGCTGGAGCGAAAAAAGTCACAAAACAAGCAATTATACGTAACAGTAGCGTAAGGAAATGAGTGAAGGCCCGCCCGCTTAACTGTTATCCGAAGCTCTTTTATAGAAGTGTACAGCAAACAGAAGAAATGTCAGTTCTTTACATTTTAAAAATATCCTTTGACAAATTCGAATTTATTAGCCTACGATTAATAACCAATAGTGGAAAAATCTGCATTTATTTTTTAATTTTCTGAAATAAAACTGTTTTAAAACCTAAATGAATTGCTGCAATCAATAATTTATTGATTTAGAAACAACATTACATAAGCTACCAAAGCGGAAAACAACGTTGATCTGGAAGATACTGTTTTTAATCTTTTATTGTATCAACTATTGCAAAGAATCAGAGGAAGTATCAAGTAAGTAATATTTCTTACAATCGCATAACCTCCAGTGTACAAGTAGGCCCTCTTTTACCTGATCTTGCCCGAACTGCGGGTCTTACGGGCCCAAACGTTACGCAACTGATACGTAATTATTCTTAATTGTTAAAGAGCTGACTTTAATGAAGAGAAGTTTTGGCTTTGTGAAATGTACGTAAAGGTAGATGAACATAACGTAAGGAAGACCCATCTTCCAGCAAGGCTTCAAAGTTCCTCCGTAAGAAGACATCCCGTAAAGAGATGACAGACGAAGAAATAAATGGTGGGATAGGATGGAGCGGGAAAGGCAACGTATTGGGGGAGCAAGACTGCTTGACAAAGCGGTTTGGAAGGGGACGGTGTTGAGGGAGGAGGATTGGACGTGACGATGTTGAGCGGAGAGCGTGGTGGGAATATAAATAAACTTTATTTTTTACAGTATAAATATATTTTCATTTCCCAGCTTGATTAGATAGTAAATAAGTACACATTAAACTATAGTTTACATATTCTTGTCCCTAATAATTATTATTTCGAAACTTCATTAAAACTAATAAAATTCCATAAATTCAATTGGAATTAATTGTGAGTTTGTGAAGAACACAAGTAATTGAAGCACTCAGAATCAGAAGTTGTTAAGTCACGAATTTTGAGAAATTCAGTTAAGTACATAATATGCACTCTTAAGACCAGTTCTACGATGGCGCTAAACGACGAATTATTCATTGAAACAAAACACGAAAGGTTATCAGTTCTTGTTAAAACTGAGTCGAAACTATAGCGATTGAAAAAAGTGATATCGAAATGTGACCTAGTGGCAAAGTTCTGGGATTTGTTTCCAATGCCAGGGGAATAAACTTCGGCGTCTTGTCCGCTGTTTGCTGACTGTTCCAAGAGGAAGCAAACTTTCCGGCCCCTTACCTCCAGTGCGGTCGGAATCCAATTTAGATGCACGACCGCCCGCCCGCACGGAGGGTAAACAGCGCCGCGAGCGCCGCCGAGCGGGAGTTGGCCGCGGGGGCGTAACTTACCCTCTGGAGGGTGGGGGGAGGGAGATGGAGCAATGGGCGAAAGCGCTGTTCGATGGGACGCGGCGTGTGGCGATCGGTCTGAGCGAGCGATTCAAAACTTCCATAAATCAAACTCTCGTAAGTAGAAAGTCGGATACTGAATACAATACTCATATTATCTGACATGCAGTTTTTGAAAGGAACTTCTATATATCTTGAACCTTCGTGGCACGAAACAAAACATTTTGAGTATCCATATCTTGAATCTCAATTATTCGATAAATCAAACATTTACGAGTATAACCTTAACCTCCATATTTCGGACCTTTACTTAAGCCTATGTATATCAAACGGCAATAAACCGAACCTGCACGACACTCAAGTCGAGACTATCTTAAATTTCCATATACCAATACTGCTCTTTTTCTTTTTTCGTTCCAATGGATCTTCATAAACATGTGTAAATTCGTAGTTCTATAATTTACAGGACGTGGAAGTTTCCTCTCCAATGAATTTGAAATATTCATTGTGCCATTTCTCGTTTCAAGGGACACTGAAATATAGTCTTCGATTTACGAGGTAAATAGGATTTCGCAATCCCCTTGTACTCCACGATACGTTCCGCCCAGTTCAACGAGAAATCTACATAGGTAAATTTTTAGCTTCTCGTGTACGTAGCGTAAAAACATTTACGTAATATAAAAAAAATGCCAAGTTTTAAAAGGAAAGCATGTTTTAGGGGTATATCAGAAAGAGTACCAGAATAAAACGAGAATGTTCATGCCGTTGTAACACCACTCGGTTTTATAATTAACTACTGTACTGTTCAAAGAATAAATAATTAAGAAGTGAATAATAATTTTGTGATTAATTCTGATAATTACTGCCTACATTGTAATAACATGTAATACAATGTAATATTGTAACGGGTAATTCACGGTAATATACTCCTTACCCTCTCGCCAAAATCTACTACAATTTATTTATACTAAACGCAACGTCGCGCCCCACGTTCTGGGCGCTACTGTAGCGGTGATTCTCTCTCTTTCATAGACTAGCTATCTTTCTAGATACTTACTTTCATTTAATTACTTAGAAATACCCGATATTTTGTCAAAACATTATATTTCGTGGTTACAGAAAATTTCTTTGCTCGCAGTTCGTGGCTGGCCCCTACGGGAATTACCTGTAAACTAACGTTTAATACTGCAGCATACCCAGGCTTCTATTTAATTCAAAATAATAACACATTTTCTGTGAGAGAAAGGGGAACTTCGGAAAAATTCCGTTCTCATTGGTTTATTTCTTTTCAAAAAAATAAGTATTCACATGAAAATTCTCTTCGCTTTCGTAAAGCCCTTACCCAGTACCTAGGCAACATGTAAATACAACAATACGAAGACACACACATACACACTCGCTTTGCAACATCAACAATACAATGTGATACAATAACACTTAAAAATCCAAATGATACAACCAACTGACTGACTATTTAATTTATGCATGATCTCTTTGTAAAAATATTTATCTAATTTTTTCGTACGTACGTTGACCATGTGTTAATAAGAACATTTATTTTTTTAATAACTTTGCTCAGCGACAACTCGCATGCATTATATTTTAGAAAATACTTCACAACATCTCTCTCAACTAATTTGCAAAGAATTTAAATTATTTTGTCTTAAACATTCTTGGTCTTGTACAGATTTTAACTGGAAATACTACACAAAAAAATGCGGGCACTTCCCTTTGCCGAAATGCAGTAAGCACGTCGTCGTTGCCCCAAATACGGTCACCAGTTTTGCGTGCCCAATTGCACGCGCCGACAGATCAGCTTACACCAAAACTGCATTCACCAACTTCCAAAAGAAAATCATAGACTCCAAGAATTTCTTAATTACTCACGTCTGCGTTTTTGCGAAGTACATACAAAATAAACTTCTTCTTTAAGTATTTGTCGCGTCAGTATCTAATTCTTGCGACAATGGACACCGTCGCTGCCTCGCGAAAATAAAGTTCACTATGTAAAAAATGAAATTACAATTCGTTCGATAAAACTTTCAACCGTGTCTCACAGAAATAATTGCAGTTTTTTTCACGTTCATGTTAAAATATGTTTGTCTATGCCGCGTCGACTAGCTGCGAATGTACTAAATCTAAAATCGTTCACGTTTCTCAAAAAACAATTCTATGTCCACTATATACCCGGCGTCTTGTCTCCACGAGCTCTGACACAAAAGTGATACGAAATCAGCGTCGATTCACCACCTAAGTTCGTGTTGTCTACTGTTTTTACAAATGCCAGAGAATTCCATTCTTGCATTCTCTATTGTTGTGTCATAAAGTTTTCTAAAATCTAAAATATTAGTTATTTTGACATGTCATTACGTTCATTTATTACTATTTGTGCTCAATGTCCGAGTTTTATTGCCAAAATAGACGTTTCTAACGCTTAATATGCCGAAAAATGATGAATTTCGATGTCGAAATCATGCAATTGTTCGGCAATTGTTTTTCGACATTATTAACACATACAAGATTTCTTCAAAATAAATAATTCCAACGTTTTATAAGTCTTTTAAGCATTCCATAATTTTGCTAATTTTAAGTTATGCTGATTTGCAATGCCTTTCATCGCCCACATCACGGTTTCTTCATAAAATCTTAACATTTATGTTGTTGTATTTAAACGTCTCACGTAATCTTTTCCTCCATTACATATTCAAAATTTAAGCGAACCCGTTGTCCGATTGCGTCCAAACAAACACCAAAATGTTTATTTTTTTCATCTCTAATTCGCTATTTTGTCAGACTTTATTTCTGTATGCGTTTTAAAAAATTATAAAATATGATTTTTCCGCGGCGCGTCATTCTTTTGTTTTGTCACTATCGATTTAAGTACAGTCCGGCCGCTTAGCTATGGTTCATGTATAGTTGGGCCGCTTCCTGGTAGAGTCTATTCAATGTTTACATTTATTTCGAAAACTGTTTATGGGGGATTTCAAGGTTTTTATGAAATAGATGAAATCATTACAATATTTTAATGTTCAGGAGTACTTTTTGGGATGCAGAAGGTTGGAAGGTTAGGAGCTGGGAAGGTTGCCAACGAAAAAGATGATAAGCTCGACGATCTTTTTGCGGTATTATAAAACGTCTTCTTCTTTTTCACTCTCGTGGTTGGTGAGGTGAATTGACACTTTTTCTGAGCGGAGATGTTTTTCGATAACAGCCTTTGCACCACTGTCAAATATGTTTTCAGTTTGATTTTTATTGAAGTGATCCTTGCCTTGCTCGTGTCACTGAGTTCTCGTACGTCGAACTCTTGTAATTTGAGGGCTCATTGTGAACGAAAAGAGTAGAAAGAGGGGCCTCTCGCTTGCTCTGTGTAGTGTGGCGACGCAAACAAACGTTCAATTTAAAATTACGGGAAGTCTTCATTCCCTAACTTGCTGAGGATGTGTTTGTGATTGTGTGCTTCGCACATGTGATTCTGTGGTCCGCGCTCTTCTCAGCTCATAGCCACTCACCACGGCTACCGAAGCTCTCAGAGTGCTCTTACATAAAAACTACATTGGTTGCCCTGTGTTTGCTGGTCTACTCCTCCCAGTTTTAAGGCTCCAAATTTTGTGCCATTACGACGCAAATATTTATTTGCGGTTTTGCTTAAAACCAACAAAGTGTATTTGAATTTGTGAGGATGGAACGTGAGAGAACACATCTGTCAATAGATATACTCTTTGAAAAATTGGAATATTTCTTTCGTTCGTCTCTGTGACTGGAAAGTCAGTTAACTCCAATATTCTTTTTCTTTGGCGATGGAAGGAGGGGGTTGAGAGTCGACATCCTCTTGCATTTTCATCAAGTAGAAAAAATGTTTTTGTGTAAATTCATTCTTCAGCCGCTGATGAGCATAACACCATAATGCCAAAATCGCTTATTTTGGTGTAATAACCTTTCATCCGTTTCTTTAGTCTACGTCATTTTTCCTGTTAGAGATGCTATCCGTCGGTTTCTGTAATTAATTTCCATCGCTTCCAAGAGATTATTCGTCATTAATTTTGTCTACTTTGTATCTTTCTTGCACCATAAAGTACATATAATATGTTGTTCTATCTCCTTAACTCGATGTTATCCTTTGAGACTGGAATTAGGCAAACTCCACTATTGGAAAGACCATATTCACAGACCGCTTGAATTAAGAGATACAGGGTTAATATAATTTTACCATGTTTTTTTCTAATTACTAGGGTGAAAAAACTGAACAAATAACAAACCTATTTTTAATTTCAATCAGATGATTCAGTAATCTACTTCTAACTGAGCAATATGATCGTCGTTCGTCTCGTGGTACCCAGCGTGAACTGTTTGCGACTAAGGCGCCATTGCGAATGCGTTTGCTGCCAGCGCGCTGGCCCGTCCAGACGGACGACTGCTTGAGCGGAAGCATGGACCGATTCGAAGATCGTCGGGGGCTGTGGCATAGCAGGGAGGACACTACGCCTCTTACATAACATTCTTCTTCGCGCCACATACCTGAGGAACATATTCGTTGATTCATTGATCTTTTTGTGTTTCTGGGCCCGACAACTGCTATGGTCATTAATCCCGTAAGCAGTAAATGTTGTATTCCGGAGAATATATTTGTTCAGAAAGAAAAATTAAGCGAGAAATAAAAAAGGTGTCGAATTGAGTAAATTGGGTGCTTTTTTATTTATCGCTTAATTTTTCTTTCTGAACAAATATATTTATTTATTTTGTAAATAATAAGCAATTTACATATTTCCGGGGCGTTTCTATGCTTCCATAATGCAAATTTATTCCTCGAAATCATTTTTTCAAACCAACTTTTGAGCGCTTATTGCGGCTCAACCATTCGGAATAGCCACATAGTTTATTAGACAAAACATGCTTAGAATTGTATTAAGAGCTTATTTTCGAAGTTTCGTCGTTTCGTCCCCGGACACCCAATACACATATATATATATATATATATATATATATATATATATATATATATATATATATATATATTCTAACACACCAACACACCCACCTACCCTCGTAATAATCGCAGTATGCTTGTACGTCGAGCTTGCTAGTATGAATGCTCGTGAAGCGAGCTTTGAATTCTCAGGAAGCAGGATAATTCGGGTATGAGAAAGGTCTGAACCCTTGACAGAATAAAATCAGATGGATAACGAAAACTGAGCATATAATTTCATCAAAATAACGACACAGTGGCACAATTTTATAGAAAAATTAACACACTTTATGTACAATAAATGAAGATTTGGTTGTTCACTGAAAAAACAACATTAAATCGAACAGAACAGAAATTCGGCGTCACCTTGACTGCCCTGAATAAAATAAAATAACTGAAGGTTTTCACTCCTCTTTACCTCTGATTTAAATTAATACTCTCGTTTGAATTACATCCTTTCTTAATTTAAATTAAGAGCTCTGTTTGACTGACCTTCTTATATCTCTTTGATTTTAATCAATATCTTTGATTAACTGACCTTAAATTTCCCGTGCACGGATTTAAAAAATGTACAGCTACGCTAGTGATTCGACTTCATTACACATTACATCAAGAAATTACTTTGAACAATATTACAAAACTTTAACTCACCCCAAACAATACACAAACTATACAACCTCTTGAAACAAAACGTATTTAGTAAAACAGTACAAGGTAAAAAATCTCGGCATGTATAACTTTTCATACATTGATTCTGATTCCAAACTACCACGCCTATTCTGGACAGTTTCTCCCGTTTTCTTTAAATGTTCCCCTTTCTCTCCTACCGACAGTATTGCAAAATGGAGGAGTTCGTTTTCTCACCAACACCGCCTCGCTCGCCGCCGGATGACCTTGCAAAGTACGACGCCGTCGCTCCGCGCTGCTGCAGACTTCCTGTGCGCTCGCCGTACGCCCGCTGTCCCGCGTTGGTTCCACGTCTTTCTCCCCTACACGCCCTGCCTCTCGTCACGGACCAGACCCTTCTCACGTACGCTTGAGCCTTCGGATCGTTCTCTTCCGCCTTCTTCTCTTCTTACGCCTCACGGGAATATAATCGCCCGTGGGGTTTTCTCCTTCTTCCTTGACCTCCCCGGCAAAATTACTCGCTAGTTCGAGCGCTCTCTTTCGGTCAGCTGTTCGTAGATATTGCTCCGCCGCGTATATTCGTTTCGCTGTTCGTAGGTGTTTCTGCGTTGCTGATGGTGGCGTTATGGGCTCGTATGAACCCATGACGTCACTATATATATATATATATATATATATATATATATATATATATATATATATATATAGGGATCTTAGTGCTCAAAGATAGTGGAGTTCAGAAAAAACTGCAACAGTTTTGTGATTATTTGGAATATGTTTCGTATCTTCAAATATTAAGATCCCTTCCCTTCCTCGACCGCGCGTTTGCTGGTGGAGCGCTGCGTGACTTTGTCTGGCGGGCAATTTCGTTCGAAATATCCGTTAAACACTAGCCACAAAAAAATCAAAATTACTCCAAAAAGTTCTTATGTAACATATGGCAATATGTGTATCATTAGTTTCGTCGTTTTACGCGCACATGATCGACTGAAAAAAGATGTACAGTTCCATTTAAATAACAAAGTGACCTCAAATATCTCGTAAAATACAAGTGATACTATAGAAATGAATTCACGTATCAATTATCCCCATTCCCTCATTGCAATGCAGTTTTTATGGAAGTGCATAACTTCAACCATTCAAAAGTTCCAAAGAAGTGCTAAAGTTACGTGACTCTCCATGTATATATATATATATATATATATATATATATATATATATATATATATACATATATGTGTGTGTGTGTGTGTGTGTAGAGCAAGAGAGAGGACACGTATGAGGAAGAAAAGATAGCGCGTGGCCTGTGGTTCGTTTGTACTGGTACAGCAATCTCTTGGAATTGATCGAAGAAACCATAAAAAACTCCAGTTTAGATCAACCTTCTCCTAGAATTCTCATCTAAATAGTGTTTGAATTCGACACAGTTTTCCAGCTAGAACCAGTATTTTGCCACAGTCGAGACTAGAATTTTAGGAACTCACGGCTGCAGAGACAACGGAGAGCAGAGGCAACCGGGTGCAGCGGTAACAGCTGATGGCTCGAATCATCTCATCCAGTAACATGGTCGAGGATGGTGTAAAGATTCCCAGTGTTGATTGATTGATAGATTCATGTTTCCGAGTGCGTCAGTTTCTTAGGTCATTAGTCCCGTAAGTCTCGTGAGTGTTTTTCTCGGGAGGTGACCATCTTTTCCCCGCTGGATAGTGAGATCTGGCGCCGACCTACCGTCGAGTAGCGGGGTTTTCCCCTCAACCAGTTATTTCCCCAGCCGGGACAAGCTGTAGGCTCCCGCCCGGTCTCCCGGCATGCGTGGTAGTGTAGTGCATGTTAGTGTAAGTGTGTGTGTAAGAGGAGAGGATAGGACAAGAAAGAGGAAGGAATGATCGCGCACGGTCCGTGGCCCGTTTGTTAGGGTACTGCTCAGGCATTCGCCTGGTGGTGATCGGAGAAACCACGGAAAACTACTTATCAGAGCAGCCGACCGCTAGAATTCTCCTCCAGACAGCGACTGAATTCGACCTAGCTGACAAGCGAGTGTCGAAAATACTGCCGCCGTCGGGACACGAACCTAGGACCTCCCGGTCAAAGGGACTGCAGTGACATCCGGTAGAGATTCCCAGTGTGATGGTGCGCTAATTGTGAGAGGCTGCCGTACTGTGACAGGCGCGCTGCCAGCACAAGGGGTGAAGCGGCTGGAGAGGGGACCAGATCGACACGCGGTCGTGGGCGTGGCCGGGGGCCGGGGCGCGGGCTTGAGGAGCATGGGCGTCTTGGGCGGGAGCGTGGGCTAGGTGGTGAGCACGCCTCTGATTGTGAGCGTGGGCGTGGGCGTGGGCGTGGGCACGGTCAGGAACGTGGTTGCCAGCCGCCGAGCGAACTGTGCTGAACCTGGGGGCGCGCGCGGCCCGAAGGCGTGCGGCCACGGCGAGCTCGGCCGCCGCCGCCGCGCCGGCCGCCGCGCAGCCCAGCAGCAGCGCGTAGAAGACGCCCGACGTCTCCGCGAGCGACAGCGCGGCGGAGGGCGCGTCGCCCGCGACGGCCGCTTGGCTGCGCGCCGTGTCCCGCAGCTCGCGCCGCCACCGCACCACGAACCCCGCCTGCGCACGCGACACAATTCTTCACAAGAGACGCTTCAACGTACTTGCTTCCATTGTTTGTAACGGTTACGCAAGATTTTGGTTTATTCTTTATTTTGGGTTGCAGTATTATTTGCGGAGGGGGTCTACCTTAACTCTACGTACAATATTAGTACTACGGGTGCTATTAACTAAACTCTACACTCAAGAAAATTGATTCTGTATTTAAGTCATACAAATAATAACAATAATAATAATTTAAAATGGCAAACAAACTTACATTACGTTATACAAATAGCTTTACACATCTTGAAAGAGAACACACCGATCCTGAAAGAGAACACATGTTACATAAAATAAAATAATTTTTAACTTCTTAAAAGATGTATTAACTTTAAATTAATGCTAAGTTAATTCAGAGGTTTAGAGTGGCTCTCAATCGTGTGGCTACACACATAAATTATTATTAAATAAAGATAGGAAAAATTAATACACACCCTGACTACCAGTTCTGAGTTTCGCTCTTCAACGGAACAGAATCATACTTCTCGGAATCACATACGATTTGTTTGTATGTACACGCATAATACTAAAGGAACCTGCAAAGATGTTGCCAACCAGTAATTTTTTTTTCTCCGCACTGACATTCGAACTCGTGTCCTTCGAGTTAACAAAACATACAGACACGTTACTCCTAGACCACCACTGAAACGGCTATACTCGGCTTTATCGACGCTTGAAATATTAGTGGTTCCTAGCATTATTTCTAACTTTGGTAATTTTCAAAAATTGAACGTAACGTTCAACTAAAACGTGATCTGCTCCATGTTTTATGCGTTCTTTTTTATATCTTCGGACCAAATTAAGAAATGTGGAACGAATGTTTGAGAAAATTGTGAAAATGATGTTACAGCTTCATTTATAATACTCCTCAAAATATAAAAATCAGCTTCAAACTCCCAGGGACTCGAGTTCGTTCAGGTAGTCGTCAAGGTTCGTTCGTTCGTCAAGGTTCGTTCAGGTCAAGATTTATCAGTTTCAACTCCATAGGAAGCAAGTATAGCTCTTTATGCAGATGATACTGCTATTTTCACTTCACATACGGATATCAATTTAGCCTATTATTACATACAATCCTACCTTCACAGCTATACCAATTGGACCAAAAAATGGAGAATTAAAATTAACCCCTTAAAATCACAATCTAAAATATTCACACTCAGACGTCCTCCCTTCCCTGCACCCTTACGAATAAACAACACCGATATTCCCTGGCTTTCTCATTCTTCGCCAGTCAAATACTTAGGTGTCTTACTAGACAAACGGTTAACTTGGAAACCGCATATTATTTCAACCGCCCAAAAAAACACGTTCAAAAATGTTAAAATTATACCCTTTTATCAACAAAAATTCCACCCTTAGCATAGAAACTGGGCTGCTCATCTACAAAACGATCATAAGACCCAAAATGACATATGCTTGTCCAATATGGCGCAACATAGCACCTACCAACCTATCCATTTTACAGAAAATCCAGAATAAATATTTAAGACAAACCTTGAATGCACCATGGTTTATTTCTAATTCCCAAATCCATCGAGAGCTTCAAGTACCTCTCCTCTCGGAATTCATTTCGCAAACCTCTCAAAAATATTATTCTCTCCTCCACGCATGTCCTAACACTCCAATATTCAATCTCGGTCAAAACTCATATTATCCTTCACGCATTAGATCCAGATTCCCCAAAGATCTCTTTCGCCCACCCTGAATCATAAAATCATTTGCCCCCATTCCCATAAACACCCTCCCTTCACTTCCAGACAATAAATGCAAAACTTCCGTTAGTCAAGTATTTCAAATAAGAAATTTTAAAAATAGTGAAGGGTTGCGCCGAGACCCGAATTTGCCTTAGGATGGCCCCCTTAAACTCATTTATGTAGCATTGTAACCGTTAAAATCCCCGAAAGACGATAGTCGAACGCGAAGAAAATAAATTTAAAAAAAAAGAAAAAAAAGAATTATCAGTGTTGGAGAGATATCGTCTGAACGGTTTAGGAGTTGGCTTTGACCACAGACGAACGGGTGAAAAGACCTGTAGCCGTTAATCGACTTTCCGGTGTCAATAACCCAAAAAGCACTCATTCGGACTAAAAAAGTGTTATAAGAAGTAATTTACAGTACATATGGGAAGAAAAGTTCGAAATTTAACGATAAAATGACCAGCACGATTTACAATAAATAACTAGTGCTTTCCTCTTCAAGTAAACTGTGCCAAAAAGAGCAAAACCAAATGAGACGTTTTGCAGTATATTACATGAACGAGAAATAAAGTGTTGTGATATTCAATATATTATGAGGACATATAGACGATAAAGATAGACTATTCAAAGGTTACAAAATGAGGTTATATAAATTCGGAAACCTTCAAATAAAATTACTTATATTAACATGTTTATTGAAAACATTATTATAATATAAAATAATCATATCATGTTAACAGAGAAATATTTTGCGTCACATCGTTTAAAAATTTCTAATTACAGTAAAATCTGTCTAAACCGGAAACGATTGGGACAAAAAAAATTCCGGTTTAGGGAGGTTTCCGTTTTAGGCCGAATTGTCCGTTTTTGACACATTTTATGTTGATATTTCCGTCCTGAAACTAGTAAGATGACTTTATTATAATTATAAAACGTATACTAACATGAAACTCATTTATGGAAGAAATCATCAATAAATGAATAATAAACATAATTATTTCTGACAATTAGGTAAAAAGAAATATTTCACGACTTTTTTTTATTTAAATAATATTACTATGTTAAACATTAATCTAGAGTTTTTGTGTTTGGGGTTTCTCTCTTACTAACAACTTTTCAGATGTTTTCCTACGTTGAAAAATTTTATTATGTAGAGTTTTATGTTGTTCTTCAATCCCTGTCAAACTGGTTGTGAAACTCATAAAAACACATGACCTCACTGGCTAGTGGCTGCATCCGAACTTCTGGCAGACTCTTTCAGCGCACAATGCGTCACAGCCCAGAGTACTACACTGCGATTTTTCTAACTCTGCCTGTCAAGCCCCTATGGCCACGATGGAGTATCACACGGCATTTCGCGTCATTCCCGGTCTGCCGCTAGAAGTCGCATGGTCGCAAGCGCTGCTTCATACGGTCGAGATCATGCGATATCTAGCGGTACGACTGAGAAAGATGCGAAATATCGTGCCATATTTCATCGTGAAGACGGGCCTTGAGAGACAAAGTTAAAAAAATCGCGGTATAGTTCTACCTGACACCCTCGCATCGCCTTCAGCAATTCGGTTCTGGTGAAGGGGTTACGATTGCCAACGCGAGGCAGGGAGAGGCGTTAATTGAAGCCATGCCCTTACACCTACCCACGCTTACAGAGCCGGGAGAGAGGGAATTCCCCGATGGCCTACGCCGTGAGAGACAGATGATCTCTCGGTCGAATTCTACGATAACAGCGGGAGCCCATTTCCTTCACTGTGCGGCCACGTGTGAAACACATAACATGGACAGGGATATTAAATCAGACTTGCAGATGCATTCATTCCAATAAGAAGATCTCCCGTCTCTCTGAGAACTGCATTAAATTAACAGAAATTCCGTTTTATGAAGATTTGTTTCGCCTTGCAGGACGTGAAAAAATTGTTCCGTTTCCGCGTTGGACAGATTCCGTTTTAGGCCGTGTAAAGATGCCATTTAACGTCGCGGGCCGGAGAAATTTTCCGGTTAAGGCAGGTTTCCGGCTTGTACAGGTTCCGGTTTAGACAGATTTTACTGTACAAAGTGACCGACAGATAATGGGGCTAACTCGGGACCGCTGTGTAGGCGGTGACACTGCCAAACTCTAAAATCATGGAGAATCTTATATTTCATTAACAACTCTATTCATATTTGTTGTTCATCGTCTAAACAATTTAACAATGTCCAACTACGCAATAGAATTGTCCAAACGCTAACAGATGCTGTCGTACTAACGCTAACAGATGCTGTTCACGAACCGGTAAGTACGTGAACATGTGTATGCAAGAACATTTACTGGTATAGACCTTGGGAAAAATCGCCGATATTGTCAGCCGATGTCGGTTCGTATCTGCGCAGACACGCCGCGCGTAAGCACGCAATGTAAATAGAAGATAAATGTTATTATATGTGTTATGTGTATCACGGTAAATGCCATGCGCGGTGTGTGGAGAGATGAATCAACCTTTTGAATACCAGCAAACAGTACGCGGTGCGGCGCAGTACGATGCATTGCAATACATTGGTACAGTGCAAAGCGACGCATTGCAACAATGGTGCGAAGCTGTTCCATACGAACTGATCTGTTGCAATGTGATTGGGTGCTATGCTATGCGAAGCGATGTGATACGATGCGAAGTGGTGCGGTGCGAAGCGTAGCGGTGCAGCAGGGTCAGCAAAAGCGATAGCGACGGCTTCGCGCCTCTCCAAAGTTGGTTGTGTGTTCTGTTCACAACTCCAATGAGTTTACTATGTCGCTACGGAGTAGACACATGCAATGCTGCGCGAAGAAAAGGCGAATTATCGGCAGAAAAACTCTTATTACAGGGCCCTTGTAAAGAAAAAGTGGATTAATCCTTACGCTAAATTAAAGAAAAAAGATCCTCTAACACGTGCTGAAATCAGAATCCATGTTTTATGGGTCCTTGATGCTGAAAAATCGAATGACGGCAAAACGTCTGTGTGTTCTTTCGTCCCTCTGCCCGTCTGACTGTGACGTCCGTCCGTCTGTGAACAACGCTAGTGGCTTCAGCCGATGTTTAACCGATGGTCTCTAAAATTGATATTTTCCAATCGATCAAGCTGATATTGCGAAATGAATTTGAATTTTAATTTGAAACCGATATTTCAATTTTGGAAAGTACTTTACATGAAACCCCTTGGACATTTTCAAAATTTTCAAGAAAAGGGCGTTATCATTTTTGATTAAATTTTGTTGTTGGATAGTGTGAAGGACGTTTAAGAGAATGGTACATACCTCATATTCATTGAAAACCTGATTTTTCGAAAATTGCCAAAGTTAAAAATGTTTTCGGAACCTTCCTATAGCTAAAATATTACATATGAAGATTTTTACCTTAATGAAATTTGTTTCTTAAAGATAGATTTTTAAATATGGTCATGTACAATTTTAAGAAAACTTGAGTACTTTTCGCGTAATTTTGCTTGAAAATACGGGCGAGAAAATATGTGCTGTTTTATCACCGCTAGTTCATCTTGCGACACCGCTTCCTGTTAGTTGTGACCGTTATAAGAGATGTATTATGGGTTCTGTGATTCATCTGTGCTGGAAGAAAGATTTTGTCATTGGATTATATCTGCACGTGCAAATAGACTAACTGCAAGGAATGCCTTCGGAATGGTTTGCCGATTATGTGGTTTTAGTGTATGTCACGAGATGCTACAATAAGTCGCTTGTTCATAAAGTGATACGCAGAATTATGAATACAACAAGAAAGTGTCTCAAAGTTGTTGATGTCTTTTAATGTCTTTTATTCTTTTAGCCTCATGGACGGGAAGGTCATCAGCGACTTAAATTCTCTCTGATGCTACAAGCGTGCATCGTCTCGTACCAAGAAGCAGAAACTTAAGTTCGCTCAACGAAACTTAATTTCTTCTCTTCTACCTTCTATTGAAATACGGCTTTTGAATGAACTCTTTGAAAGTTGAAGTACAAGAAGCTTAGGAAAAGGAAGGAATCAGAAAGCCTTTGTCGACTATAATGTATTATGCGAGCTTCAATATCTCAATCAATAATGCTCTTCTACATCTAAATGCTTTTAAAAACCTGATCATTTACGATATCAGTAAAAGATCAATGTACGGAAACATAATTTTTATCAACGGCATGATTGATTTAGTGTAAAGAAAACGTATTGATATAAACATATATACATCTTCCATTCTGGCGGAAACTAAGCTTCGAATTGAATTCTTCTCTTCTGGAGACTAAGAAATGCATTTTCGCAAATAATTCTTCTTTGGGCGCATTATTAGTACCCAAAATATGTTTTTTTATGTATGTAGCGTGTGCTTAGTATGTAGCCTATGATTATATACTTAGTATGCAGAGTATTATTTTGTGTATGTTATTCAACTGTTGTATATACAAAATTGTAAAATAAAATTCATTTAAATCAATATTAGATTTAGGCTCCCCATCGTAACTGTTTATTGTGGCATAAAGCTTTTTCGGCCGCATTGCGGCCATCTTCAGTGCTACAAAAATAATAATAATAATAATAATAATAATAATAATAATAATATATCTAAATTACAAAAAAATTTAAAAATTTTAAAGAATTAAAAACTTTTTACAGAATATTGTCAAGAATTGGATTTTAAAGAAATGTAAAATGTGAAATGGACATATAAATTTTTTAAAAATGACAAATGAAAATTAAATAAAATAAATGGAATCTATTACAAATAATATTATGAAGCAAACTGGAGTGAAAGAAAACTGGAAAAGTATAATATAAAATGTGTAGATGGAAACATAATTTTGAATAACAAATGTACATTTTGAAGAGAGGTGAAAATAGAAAATGAATAAATATGTAACTAAATAAATAAATGAATTAATAAATTTAGGTGAGCAAACTGACATACCTCTTAGAGGGAGCCTACATTTAATATTGATTTCGATGATAGCATCGTAAATGCCACACCATTTCCTACTAAAATTCATTTATTCATATTTTGCTATAAGATTGTGACGATGGAAGTCTTTCACCTCTTGCGGTGGTAAATTAAACTAACATAAAAGAAACAATGAACGTGGTAGGTTCCATAAGTTTCTGGCCTCATGAACTTTTATTTTTGACACAAAATAATTACGTAACTTTTCAGCTTAATCATCCTTTACTGCAACTCATTTTTCACATCTGTAAATTCTCTTTACTAGGCATTGAAAAAATAATTTCGCATTTTTCTTCAAAAAATGGTAAAAAACTGCTTCTTTCATCCCACTCTCGTCAGACACTCTTATTTCCCGAAGATTTTTCTTCAGTAAGTGCTAGACGTCGCAGGGTGCACAATATGTACTGCAGTGTGAATGAATTGTTAAAGCCCTAGTCCTTCTCAACATTCTTCTCCAATCCCTGTCTGGAGGAGAATTCTAGCGGCCGGCTGCTCTAGATCGGTAGTTTTCCATGTTTTTTTACGATGAACACCAGACGAATGCGGAGAAGTACACTAACAAAACGGGCCACGGACTGCGCGCGATCTTTCCTTCCTCTTCTTTGTCCTATCCTCACCTCCTACACACACACTTACACTAACATGCACTACACTACCCACCATGCCGGGAGACCGGTCTGGAGCTGAGAGCTTGTCCCGGCTGGGGCGGTGCCCTGCTGTTGGGTGATACCTAGGTTGAGGGAACCCTCCTAGCCGACGGTAGGTCTGCACCGGATCTCGCCATGCAGCGGCGAAGGATCACCGCCACCACCCGATGAAAAAACACGCACAAGACTTATGGGACCAATGACCTCTGTAGTTGATGCGCCCGGAATCACTAACAATCAATCAGTCACAACATTATTTGCAATCTGAGGAGTAAGCTCAGGTGCGTTGTCGAGAGGGAGTTAAACACCGTGAGATTTCACGCATCGCAATCAACTCAACTACCTTTCTCCACAAAATTGAGTGACATGTCGGGTGCAAACTTATATCATTACAACTAAAGGCAAGACGACGTGATACTGTGCTGGTTATTATTTTTCCATTTAATGAATTAGAATCATGAGGAGAAAACAAAAAAATATCATTTTTTTTCTTTGTAGGGGCTCATGACTGTACGGCATACACCAGCGGCTTCCCACCTTTTTGAACTTAAAAGCACATACTATGATGCCGGTGAGGCGGCGGGCACCATTAATTGTTCCTTTCCCATATACTATACGTACGTATAGTACAGGGAAAGTTATGTAATTCTGCGCGAAAAAACGGCGTATTTTCGGCAGAAAAAACTTATTACAGGGCCCTGGTAACGAAAAAGTGGATAAAACCAGTTGCTAAATTAAGAAAAAAAATCCTAACATGTGATGCAGCTAGAATTCCTGTTTTGTGGCTCCTTGATACCGAAAAAAAAGCATTGAATGCAGCAAAACAGTCTGTCTGAATGTCTGTCTGTCCGTCGGTCTGTGAACAACGCTAGCGACTAAACCGTTCAGGCAATTTTTTCCAAAATTGATATTTTTTATTCGATCTGGCTCTCGTGGCCTCTTGAAATTGAACATTTTTAATTTTGAGGGGTACATTACATGAAGCCCCCTGGACATTTTCGAAATTTTCCCAAAATCGGCTCCACTTTTTTCTTCAAACTTCTTGTAAGAATAGAGTAAAATACACATATTAAGATGCATAGGCCCAATTTTCACGGATATCTCCGAATTTTGGAAAATTGTGAAAGTTTGAAATGTATTCGGCGTTTTCCTCCAACTACCAAACTGCAGATAGAGATTTTGTCTTCAAATACAATTTTTCTTGATAGTGAGTTCTTTCTTTCAGATCATGTACATATTTTTTAAGTTTTTGCGCAATATTGCGTGCAATATATGCAATTTAAAAAAAATACAAAAATAAGATTTCCATAAAAACGGCTCCATTTTTTTCTTTCAACTTTTCGTAGAAGTAGTTGTCAATGTACTCTATGACTTAACATAAACGCCATTTGTTTTTGTATTTTTCAAAATTTGCACAAATGTAATTTTTTTACTTATCTCTCACGTAGGTAACTCGGGAGAGGTGGCGCGGGGTCCCTTGTGACCCCACGTATCTTTGCTTAGCTGCAATTGCCTAATTTTGCGAGTCAGAAGCTTTATATTTTACATACCTTTCACAACATTCTTTAGCTTTTGTTTGAAAGATATAAGCACTTCGCGACAGCGCAACGAGTTCCTTAAAGAGCGATAACAGTCGACCCATCGTGCAAAATGATGTGTGGTGATGCGCAAAATGATGTGTGACACCGCGCCACCATTGAGAAAATGTGTCAGCGTGAAGTGTATTGTTTATTCATTTGACATTATGAATAATTTGAGGAAAACTAAACTTTTGTGCTAAATGCAGAAAACAAGTTTGTAATGATCATCGCGATGTTTTGTGTAAACAATGTAGTTCAGTGAGAAGAGTAATTAACTGTTGACTTGTAACTATGTTCCTTTCCAAATTTTAGATGCAATAATTTATTTATAAATATTTGTGACATCAATACAAATATTTTAAATTTCGTTACTTTTTCTAAGTTGTATTGTTTGACTGGGAACCATTTTCCATGAATTGTTTACTTATTTTTGTGTGAGAAAATGTTAGAAAATGAAACTTATTGAATTTGCTGATACCTTTCTCATTGAAATATTCAGGAAAATGTAAAGGGGGTCACTACATAAAATTGAAGATAAATGATAACTTTGTCCTTTTATTTTTTCAATTCTTCATTTGCATGTTTGTTTATAATAGTGCATTATGTTAATACTACCTTATAAATGATTAATCTTTATTAAAATATCTAATTTCTCACTTATTTCTTGCTAAATATAATCTTATAAAGAAATAACTTAAAGGGGTCAGAAAGGACCCGCACCATCCTCTAACGTAACTCCGGCAAGCGCCAACTCTCCAGGGTTAATATTTACATTAGCGGAGATTTATTGACATTATTATATTATTGAGTACATGTGCTTTTAAATAATGTCAAGTAAAGTTTCTTGAAATGCAAGTATTTTCTGTGAAAAGTAGCTCAAGTTTCCCTATTTTTCAGAAATTCTTAAACGCCATTTTCTCATAATGGCTAGATTTTTTTAAAACTTTTGGAACGACAGTGCTAATTGCAATATTTAATATGAAGTAAAGTTCATTTCGGGGTATTTTTGTTTTTTTCAAAAATTACACTAATGTACTTTTTTTGAAGTTTTCTCAAGTCTTTAATATACACATTACCAGAAATATTTGATGGCAGCAGGCACGTGTACGTGGCAATTCCAAATAGCTAGCCCAACCCCAAGAGAATATAAAACGAATACGGGGAAGTCTGTGCCATTCTGTAGTACTACTAGTTTTATTTTCAAATCATATTTACGACTGATAGGGAGAAGGCAACGGAAGATTTTCGGGTTTCGTTTAGAATGTTGCGAAGTGAGAATACTGAAGCCCTCTGACATGTCATATAGCCGTACTCCACTTTAGAACAATAAGGAGAAAGCAGCATGGCGTGTTGCCACGCGCCCGCGGTGAAGGTTAACAAATAATTTAATTTTCAGTTGGTATTGACACAATTGACTGACGATTCATAGGCCTATCTTTTGGACTATTAACATATTCAGGTCTCTGCAGAATCTGTGGCCACCGACAGGTCGCTTTAAATTACGACATGCGATCGTAGAATCTACGGGCGTGCGACTCATACTATCTATATCTGCTTATACCATACCACTTTCCCCTTCGCCGACTCTTCGTGGAGGTTTCTACATCAATAAAGTACCTAAAAACACCACTAGATTCCGATTGCTGCCAATTGAGTGGTATTAAATAGCTTTGGAATACACGAATGTGCTGGTTTAAAACATATGACCCTTCAAATATATCCCAAAAAGTTTCGACTTGTGGTGGAAAAAAGTTCGGCTAAGGCTACGACCTGAATGTTTGAAATAAATAAATTAAAAACTAAAAATAGTAAGCAAAGAAATAAATTACATATGTGAGTAAATAAAGCTAAGAAATAAGTAAATAGATGGACTCACCTGCACGGCGCGGCGCGAGACGTCGTCGAGGCGGTCCTTGAGCAGCGTGCCGCGCCGCAGGAACATGACGTCCGACTCGGAGGCGATGACGCGCGGGAACTGGCAGATGAGCGGGAGGCCGCGCCGCGTGTAGCGCATGGCCGTCAGGTACTCCAGCCCCGCCTGCTTGACGGCGTACGCGAAGTCCCTGCGCAGCGCCAGGCGGTCCATGCACGGCAGCTGCTCCTCGCACAGCTCGCGGCGCGACGTCAGGCGCCGGTCCATCGTGGCGTTGAAGCGACGGTCCAGCACCTGCGACCACCGCACGCGTCCCTCGACACTCGACTTCCTCCACATCTCGACCCTCGACATTTCGACCCTCGACATTTCGACCATCGATATGTCGACCCTCGACAACTCGACATCTCGAACCGCGATATCTCGACTCTCGACATCTCGATGGAAAGGTCTTTCCAAATTTTGGGTGTATTTATTTATGACAATCATCTTTTAAATTTCTCTGCTCGTCATGGTCACTGTGCACATACATGCGGTTTGTGATTGCGGGTTGCTTGATTTTCTTTATAAATATCACTTCTTTCCCACACATCCCTCTAACGGTGTCGTACCCCACAGTGTATTCTTTTTCCAATTGTAATTTCCCAGTAATAATGTATACGAAGTTTTGTTGAAATGACTTTGAACAGTTGAGTTGGAACATGAATACACGTGTACATACCCATCATTTTTTTGTATATTACTATTTTTTGCAATGAATACATTTATGAGGCAATGTGATAATTAAAAGCATTAATGTAATTACACCGGCAATGAGATAATTAAAAGCGTTACATGTAATAATTATGTTCAACTTATAATCTATACTAATATATAAAGACAGAACTGCACTTACTTACAGCGCGATAATCTCTGAATCTACTGAACCAATACTGATGAAACTTTTGTAGTAGCTTCCTTTAAATGTCTGGAGTAACATAGGCTATCATTTACAATCGCAAACCTTACTATATTCAGAAAATAATTACTTTTCTGGACTTTTTTCGCCTTGCTTTACATCACAGATTCAATAGTGGATCTATGTCAATAGTTGAGATGCGCGCCACCAGAGGATGAGGTC
Organism: Acheta domesticus; assembly: GCA_031308135.1. Taxonomy (NCBI): domain Eukaryota; kingdom Metazoa; phylum Arthropoda; class Insecta; order Orthoptera; family Gryllidae; genus Acheta; species Acheta domesticus. Next base: position 118,152,257 of record JAHLJT010004567.1, on the reverse strand, counting down.
TGAGATCTACTGTTTTCATCAATGTCCAGAATCAAAGCCGTCTAGAATAGTATGTTATCTATTCTAGACGGTCTTGCCAGCATTATTACGAAATTCATTGGGTTTGAACATGGGCTATGTAAAGTCCTTGAGTGTTCGTTGGTGATTTGTTTGTTTCAACGTTGGTGGAACATTTGAACGAAATTCCTTAAAGTAGTAAAGAACGTCAATGTGCAAACATTGTCGTTAGTCCGTTTGGTACACAAATTGTGGCAAGAAAACATGTGAGTTTTAAAGTATTTAGAGAGTTAAAAGTACAAAAATATACAGTTCAAAATATACAGTAATGCACAATGTACAATATGTAGATATCGTATACAGGTATCGTATATTTTCTAAACAAGTCCTCTTTTACAGAATTTGTGAAAATTGAATTGTTTGGAACATTGCCGAAACGAAAGTTACAGTTGTCAAAACAGAATACAAGTCCTAAGAGATGGGCAGCCTATTACAATTCGGAATCGGCTACTCAGAGGCAAGAGCGACTTGCAAAAGAACACGCACCATTGAAAACAATACAGTAAAGAAGAAAGCAAATGTGAATAATTCTCTAGGAAGCAGGGCAGCTTTTCGTTATGACTCTCGATTTGACTATTTACACATATATCATGTTCAAATTGGTAAAATGGAAAATATTTGTATGTTTGGGTCATCTCTGTTGAACATTTTTCTTCAATATGGGCAGTGGTATGTAATTAAGTAATGGTCCTTTACATATTAAGACTAATCTTGCTGTTGTTTCGCACGTCAGTTGCTCCCAGTGAATTAATTCATCTATATTTTCTATAAACTGGCAAAAATTAATTTATCTAAAATATTTATGTCTAATCTAATAACAAAATTCTGAGACTCCTTGGTTTCTATAATTCACATTTCAAAATCCATAGTATCTCGCACTTCAAATCAAATAACGAAGCTAATAGTGTTTTGTTAGGTGGTTCAGTACATTGTCAATTTATTATGTACACATAATGTACAGGTTCGTGGATCAGTATTGCTGTTATGTTGCGATGATATGATGATTTGATTTACCTAAACAAATAAGTTTTATACTACATGTTACTAGCACATAGATCTTTAAACATACATATTTCTATCATCTTCAAAACAATTATAAAAACCGGCAATTACCTTTCAGCATAGATATTTTCATTTACTTTTATTATTACGATTCATCAAATACGTTACGACATCCATATTTGTCCGGATCTGTCAACTAGCGTACCCATGCGAGAACTCTCGGATGTTTCGTATACTCTGCTTAAAACCGTAAGTCCCTTCAAGGTCACGAGTTGGCAGCAGATAAATTTTTAATCTTTCTTTATAAATACTATAGAAGCAAAAAATATAAAAACGAGTTAGTTTTACAATTTGACAATATATTGAAAGTGTTGGTATAATACATGAAACTGCCGTCCTTTGGCTCGACAGCCTGCTACGGGCCTCAGCTGACTGGCGGTGACACAGCCTCTCGGCCACGGGTGTTCGAGTGGTTAGCACGAGGACATCCCTTTACCGAATACACCGCTCTTCTCAACCTTAGAATGGGCTTTCTCATCGTCACACAGCTATTGATACTGAGACATTTGAAAGGAAAGCGCACAGTTCTAATTTACCCGGTCGGGAATCGAGCTCGGGGTTGTTTCATGGAAAGCGAGCACGCTAACCAATAAGCCACCGAGGGCGGGATATAAAACTCCACAAAAAGAATACATGTGAGTCTATAATTTGTACAAGTATTTTACGAGTGTTTTGTATTAACAGTTAGATTTGTTTATTGTTTTTATTTATAAAGTAAGGAATGTTTGGGAGCTGAAACTCCCAATTAGAAAAATGTAAACTTTCTTTCGTAAGAAAGTGGACGAGGCACACCGGAAATTTCCAAATAGGAGGAAAAACATGACAGGGCTAGCTTGGCGGGGCAGATATACAATGGGAGAGAAGTAGGCTCCACTGCACGACATGAATAAATGGAATACCTCTTCCTGGCTAAAAACTTACAGTAATAAATGCCTGGGCAACGCCGGGTAGTTCAGCTAGTAAATACAATAATCACACAAACATGTGTATTTTTGCACACATTTTTGAGAAATGAAAAAATAGTATTTTTTAGAAAATCTATAGCTTGCATGGAAATTGGTTTTGAAATAATGTTTTATAAAAGAGTTGTCGGAAATTTTATCCTCTTTAAGATTGATTTAAATAGTTTTCCCACAGACCTTAAGGTTAAAGATCTATAAAGAATAAAATGAAACAAGTCAGAAAAAATACCGGATTTTCGGGCTTCCTGGAGAACAGGGTCTGGGAGATTGAAAACTTGGGGTTTTCACTGGTGCATGGTTACATACAACATACTCAGAGAAAAAGGTTTTATGAACTTTTTCCAGGTAACCACCCTTTTTCAGTACCTTCCGACTAGACTACAAGTCGACCCTTGCCACTTCGACCTTCGATATCTCGCTCCTCGACATTTCGCTCCTCGATATCACGATCTTCGATGTCGTGAGTACTTCGATTACTTTGAGTAATAGGTGCTGCTTCTCAGGTGTACTTCAGAAACAGAATCGTATTCCTGAAGAAGTAGATTCAAGAATACGATCCTTGCTATTGAGTTTCCTTGTTACTGAGTTTCGAGTCGCGATCTAGAAACTTTCATTACCTTTTTGGATGTGTATTACTCGTTCACTTTACATTTGCAGACGGCAGAATTAGGAACTAATGTTGTTTTGAAAGTGGAGGCCCGAAAACATAATCGAGAATACACGAATTGTCCCGATGTCAATCAGCATCTGACCAATCAGCTGTCTCCGAAGGCAGAACAAGCGCTACGGACACAGCTGACGAATTATATCTTCCTGACAGTAAGCTGGAGTCGCGCCCTTAAATAATTAAGGTAATATACAATAAAATAGATCACACCACACGCTATTCACAACATTCCCGTACAATATTTTTATTTCTTCTTTGCACTTATCTACTTCTTAATGGTTAGGTTCTTACCCCGCCAGGGTTCTGTGTGCTGCTCACCGCCAACTATATCATATTAAACGGTCAGTATATACTGCAGACGAGCGTTTCTCATTCAGTCGGCGGTGACCTCATGTAAACAGATCGCAGCGCTCCGTCTGCAAATGTAAAGTGAACGAGTAATAGATCTGAATAAGTACATTACAAGCAATCTTTCACTGTTGGTCAGAAATGGATCAAATCTCCAAACTAATGTACAATTAAATTGACTATTTGCTATTATGTGACATTTAATCGCACATGTATAAATTTTACTAGATATAAATAAAGCTTAGTAATATTATAATATTTTCCCACGTGCAATACCAGATCTAATGTTATAACGCGCGCAAACCTTTCCAAGGTGGGTTCCAATATTTTCGCCATATTTGCTGTCTCTTTTCTATCATTATGCCTGTTCAGCAACGATGCGGTAAAGAGACAGAGAAAATACACATATGTCTTGAAAGCCAACTACCTTACAGGAGTGAAATATTCCCAATTGTGAAGTGTGTACTGACATCAATAATTGCCCTTCATTCAGAAGATATAACATAGTTGCTATGTTACTTTTGAAACAGTATTTCTTCGAGTCATTGATGTTCCACGTTGTTTTCGGCACCTGCAGATTCGAGTATAAAAACCAAGGGGCGGAATTACGGCATTTACGCAGGAAACCAAACACATGAGTCAATGCTCTTACATATTGTGGTGTATAGAATACACGATCCTGTCGATATGTCACTCATTCATTCATTCATTTAATATTGGTGATAGAGAGTTAAGCTGTCGAAGCAACAGCAAAAAATTGTTTTGCGTTTTATTGATGATGCACGTCGGGTATTCACTTTTGCTAGAGGGGAATAATCATACGTATTCAATGAGTTACAAAAATATGGTTATAATGATGAGAGTTAGGATGTTAATTGAATGAAAGAGACAATACTAATGCGACCCTGAAGAAAGTGAAATTGTCACACGTTTTTATCTGGGTTATTTGCACGCAATGACCTTGTATACATCGTACCTTTTAACGTGAAAGGTAAATTATGGATAGAATCGTAAGAGCGTGTGAAATGGTCAGATCAAGCGATACAACACATGCATTGGATGATAAAAAAATCATTGCTATAGCATCTGAGGTTAAAAATGAAGTAGAGAGTCCTACGGGCTTTTCCGGTAAAAAAGCATACCCTCCTTTTTAAGATTTCAAACATGTTTTAAAACCTATTAAACTGGTGACGTGCTTTCAAACTTTTCTTATCGGTGACGTATGGTGTGTGAGACCACAAAAGGCAGATTATTTTCGGTGTTCCGTTTCATGTTGACTTGACAATTTTATTTCATGTTAACAATGCTACAATAAACAAGAAAATAAACAGATTTCTTGTTAATATGTCAAATGAAAATAATACAATTGTTTATTACTCGCCGAGTACATTTCTGGCTATAATTTGTTCCATACTGTTTCATTCACTATTATCTTAAGAACTCGTAGAATGGTTTGAAATATTATTTACTACATTAAAAAACCTTCATTTAAATACGATAATGCATTGTTACACGAAAATTAGGCATTAATAAAAAATGTACAATGCACATTCACTGTAGAAAGATAAGTCCCACTATTGGTGATGTGCGGTCTGTGAGACCGCTCCGAAACTTCAACTGTCCCTGAAAGGCAAACGGCTTTCACTGGATCCGCTTCCCCGTGTGTAAGTGTAGTTTAGAAAGAGATAGGAAGGTACTGCAAAGAAAATCGTATTGCGATGTACCACAAAGGAAGGCTACGCGTTTATTTTTCCTCAGCGATCTCAGAGACCGCATGTCACCAGTTAAGCGTTAACATAATTTTTGTTAAAACAATTATTTTAGTGAAAACTGTACTTCGAATATGCTATATATTTACAGCACATCCTTGTGAATACCTTTAGAATTTTCATTTTTTCTAGGAAGGGATACATTGGGCTGTTAGATCAACCACAGCCACGATACCACGTGCGTCATTGCAGCATCATACTGTGCTCAGAAAGTACTCGTTCCGGTTATTTACCTGTGTTACGTCGTGTTGGTTTTCAGATTTATGGTTTTAATCACGTCAAAGGTAAGTAAAATCATTTTAATTTTTAGGTTGAGGAACATTTATTAATTTACAATATTTAAAGTTAATTTATTTTTCTTTGCAAAATAATCTATAATGCACGATCCACCAACCGTCAAGCGCAAGAGTGGTACAGTGCTCTATAGTGGGGAAAACAAATGGTAATTAATGTTTATACCTATTTAACTATAACTACATTTTGAGTGGAATTCATACTCGGAGCCTACCGGGAGATGATTGTCTCCCCTCCCAGCGCGTGTGAGCTCGGTTTTCCGTGAATCAGATCGTCTGTTCACGTGAGCCCAACTTATTTTCTCGCAAAAGAAATTTGAAATATTTTGTTCGGTTACCAAAACTTGATATTTCTGCACTGTTAATTTGGGAAGAAGATCCTTGGCCTTTTTGCAACTGCATGTAGTTGGCTTTAATTTTAGATATTTTATTGAAATAGTGGTGCACTTTAACAATATTTCTTTGTCAGTTTTTAATGAGACATTTCGAAGCACAAAAGACGTGAGATGCTTAACAAATACGTTTCTTGTGTACCAGGGTCTCATAAGAATAATTTTAGTTTGGAGGAGAGAGAAGAAAATACGATTTCATAAAATTGGAAAGGTTCGAGTCACACTAATGTAGCACTATCTAGCGCTCCGCCTCATTGCGGAATTAGTTCGACTTCTTCCAGCGCGTAACGTTTGGTCTGTACAGTCTGTGCTTAGTGTTAGGCCATTTCAGGATAAGAGAATTTCGCTCAGATAAAAGCAATAAGGACGCGACAGAGTCGCCTATGAAGTAATTTTAGTTAGATGTAGGTTGTTGAAGTAATGATAGTGTAAATAATACAAAAGAGTGTGACACAAGAGAGGAAAATCCTCAAACTATTATAAATGACGCAAGAAAGGTCTAAACAATCTTGAACTCTCCTAACCAACCAATATATACATACTATGTAGTGCAAAACTACCACCATTTGTACAAATTGTTCTGTCGACAATAAACGTTACTTTAATAACGAAAAGCGCCGCATTTTGGCACCACTGCCGCCATAAGAGACCGTACTTCATTCTTAACCTAGCATCCGCCATAGAAGTGTAATGAGTAATCTGCACTATCACAAATGTGAGTTTACGAAAACCATACTTTGTGCCGTTCCTACTTAGCATTCAAGCTTGGCAAAGATCGGGCCAAAAATTCACAGTCAGTAGCTCTTTGAATTGGCTGAAAGGCAACTTTACCCATCTATCTACAGCAACTTTGTCTGGGGGTTCTAGGGTTCGAGTCCAGACGGTGTCGGAATTTCGACACTGGCTCGATCAAATTCAGCAACGAATGTCAGGAGGAGAGTTAAAGGGCCGCTTGCTGTGATCAACACATTTTCGTGATTTTTATGGAACTATTAGGCCAGACCTGCACAACGCCTGCTCCCGCGGGCATTCTGCACTTGGGAGCCGATCGTCTGCCCGTGGCAGCGCCGAAAAGTGCAAGTAGTGGGGAGTAGGAAGCTTTGCGGGGAGGGGAGAAGTCTGACGTAGCACGACGCGGCGCGTAGATTGAATGCCTGGGCGTCTAATAATGATCCATGCTTGAAAATTAATTGTCCCATTTATTTAAATGGATTATGTCTAGTATTTCAAGTTACCAGGGTCATAATTCACTGTTTACGTTCTGTGCACTACTGTATATCCACCTTTGTATCCACCAATGTATGTATTTTCATTTTCTAATTTTTTTAAAAAGAAAATCACATGCTCATTGTGACTCTTACGCATTATTTTAAAGCAATAGCTTTAAAATATATGCTTATATACAAGAAAAAAATTATTATTTAATTCTAACACAAAATTGCAATTTAATAATTGATTGTTCACCAGGAATGTTATAATCTCCAAATCATAGAAAAATGAACAATATCATGAGAGCAATCTCTTACATCAAGATTGACATACAAATAGAATATGTGGCAATTCCAAGAAGGGTAATGTTTAATAGCACATTTGGGACCATTTTTCCCCATTATGAAACTGAACAAAACAGATCAACGAGCAAAATTCTGTGACGATATGTTACGATAATCATGGGTATTGGTTAAATAGAATGCAAAGGGCTTTATATTTTTATACGATCTCGTAAACGACTCTACACTCTTGTCAGAAATTAGAACAGAAAATAATCATGATTTTTTTAAAAACAATATGTTTTTGCTTTGAGAGAACCGTCTTATTCAATTAAACATAGTTAATAAAAATAGTTTATTGCTGTCATCAAACAAAAACAATTCAGTATCAAAATTTCGTGTTTAGCACAACACTAAATTTGTGTTGCAAAGCGAATTACATTATAAGCCCTACAAGCAATTATAATACTTGGTGTCGAAATCTAATATGTATAATTCGTTGTAGTTTCATATTTCGCCCTGTCATATGCCGAGAACAAACAATTGCAATATAATACAAAAGACAATATTACTTGAACTGTATATGACCGTCATGTTCTTGCCGATTCTTTAAATTTACGCGCTATCTTTCGAATTGCGCATTCTGATTGATGGTCCCCACTCCTAGATTGGGTCTCATCCCCACCCTTCATCGATTTTCTCATTTGCACCCGAGTTGCCCGCACGCAGCTCCTGAGGTCAGTGAAAGTGCAAAATGCTGTGCAGGTCTGTATTAGGCGAATGCCGGAGCAGTATCTAAACAAATAGACCTTGGACCTCAATAACGGCTTAAGTTTTCTTCTTTACACTTCTGGTTTTCGTGAGTGATAAACGTACTGTATAAGATGACACAAATGCCGTTCTATTCGTGTGTACAAAATTGTATTTTTTTACATCACTCTCACGTCGTTAATATTTACATTACCAGCAATTTGTACATATTATTGCATTTAGAAGTGCATGTGCTTTAAATTATGTTTAAAAATATTTGACGAAAACACAATAGTTTACTGTAAAAATGAGCTTAAAATTCCGCATTTTTAGAAAAGCTTACACGCCATTTTCTCAAAAACAGTTCCAGATAGTCAAAAGTTCTGTACGAATAGTGTTAAATGCACTGTTTAAGATGATCTGAAAGCCATTTTGCTGTACTCTTGTTTGTTTTTAAGTTACGCAAGTATATTTACCAAAGAAATTTGAAAACTAACTAGTACGGAAAGTACTAGTAGTAAATGTGCTAGAAGTAAAAGTCTATAAGTGAAAATACCAGAAATAAAAGTACTTGAAGTAAGTACCAGCAGTAAAGAGTTTGTGCCATTCTGTAGCACCACTAGTTTGAATTATTTTGAATTCGTTCGGAGGTCCGCCGGTGAGCCCGCATTGGCTTTCTTTGGGGAATTGGAATGGCATTGGACTTTAACACAAACGTCTTATTTGTGAAAGTATTACTTTTGCTTTAAAAAACACACAGTACCATATTATTTTAGGAAATAACTTTAATCGTTTCGATCCTAATGTTTTTTTAACCTCATGTCCTAGTCAGCAAAAAATACTTGTAAAACATTTAAAACAGGTAGCATTCTACGTACAAAATGTCAACATTATTAAAAATGTTCATAAATGCACACCTGTTATCACCACTTAAAACAAAAACAATACTTCCACTTCGATGTTACTTTATAGTACAAACTGTTTCGTTCAGCTGCTGCCTCCCACGCACGCGTCATGTGACACCGGAATACTCGTCGACTGCAGTGCTGATTAACGCGCGGTTCCATACCCCCCTCAGTCAATGAACCAGTGGAGTTACGTGACACTCTGTAACACCGCCCGCGCCCACGTGCGCGGTCCTCGCATCCGCTCAAAGCAGTAGTACGTGCGGGGCAGCGCGAGCGCCGCTTGCCTCGGAGTATCCCCAGCGGAGGTCGGAGGCCAGCAGCTGCTCCTCGGAGGCCACCGGGGGCTCGTGCGACGGCGTGGAGAGGAAGCCCACGAGCAGCGACTGGTAGGCCACGTTGATCTGCAGGCTGTACGCGAGCAGCGCGCAGAACAGCACGCGCGCAGACGCCCTGTGCGGCGCGAACGCAGACGACTGCGAGAGCAGCGCCAGGAAGGCGACGAACGCGCTGTGGCGCGCGCCCACCGCCCACAGAGCGCAGCAGCTCGCGCAGAACGCGCCCGCGATCGCCAGCCAGAACCTGCGCAGCCAGCAGAAATGAATGATGCCATGAAATAATGATTTCCGGAAACGATTGGTGGCTGGAAATTATTGGTTGAGAAAAATAATGTAACTTAGTTTAGTTAGTGCCTTATTTTACGTGGCGAGACTCGAGCCATCAGGCGCGCTCTTCCGTCTGTCTACGCAAATTTTGCTACGCTCCTTTCACCATCAAGCGGAGAAAGAAGGTATTATCTTGGGCGACGAAACAGGCGAACCTAACTAGGGGAATTGACTCGTGCATCAAACTTCCAAATTAACCCTAGAGATATGAAGGGGAGGGACGGAGGAGCTCAAGAAGTCCGCCACCTTGATATTGCTTTCAGATTTCTTGATAGATGTGCTCTGCACTGTTGAGAATTAATGAAATTGTTGAGTTGGTTTCTACAGACATTTGTGGTGCTACAACAGGACATTATTTCTAAATTTTCAATTTTCAAAAATTCAGAGGTATACGAGCAAGGGACCAGCGCCGTTTTTAAAGCATTCCTTGAAATTGAAGAAAAAATTTGGATCGCTTTTTGAGAAACAGTTTTTTTATAAATTTTAGCACAAATTATAAGAAAATTGCTTGCTTTTTCAGAAAATAGTATATCATCTTTTTTAAAGAGCTGATTTCGAGAAGAGCTTTTGTTGAAAGCTCTATGTTCAGTTTTATTATTTTAAAATGTTCAAAATGTACTATTTTCGAAAATACAATCAGTTGGCCTAAAATGAGCCTAGCGACAATTTTTATCGTCCTTTGATATATGAGTGGAGAAAATCTGAAGAAAAAATTGGGAGTCGTTGTTGAGAAAAATATTTGTACAAAATTAAAAACTGCGCATATTTTATTCAAAATTACACGAAAACTACTAATGTTTTTGAAACATTGTACATTGTCTTATTTCAAGATTTGCCTTTAAAAATCACATTTCATTTAAGAAAAATCCCTATCTTCAATATTGTAGTTGTAACAAAACGGTGATAAAAATGAACTTTTGCAATTTTCCAAAATTCAGGAATTTGAATGAAAACGACACTTGCACCATTTTCTCAAGGATTCTTTAGTATATCTAAGGTAAAGGTTTAATTGAAAAAAATTGGAGTCGTACTTGATAAAATGTTGAATATTGTTAGTTCATGTTAAGTCCCTTGCAAAATCAAAATATCCATTTCAAACTCACAGTTACATCAAATTATCTTTCAAACTCAGAGAGCCTTTAGTTCATTTAAATCGATCGGGTAATACCAATTTTGGAGAAAATTGGCTGAACGGATAGAAAAAGGAAAGCTTAAAAGAATGGCGCGGGTCTTATGTTCGTTGAACTCTGAATTTTTGAAAAGAGCAAATTTAGAAATAATGCAAGAAAGCATGAGCGATCGTAGCACACTAATCCCTTACAAACAAGCAACAATAAGAATTTTTCGAAAATCCACCATTTTCTGTCAGCAGATTACAATACGTTCCCTTCTTACGACGTTAGAGCGAGAAAGTAATAATTCGAGACACAGTATGTACCTGAGGGAGAATATGCGCGTGAGGGCCTTCCAAGGAGGGAGTGGTAGCCCGCAGGGCACGATCCACACGAAGGCGTTGTCCACGTACGGGTACGAGTACTCCACGTCGATCTCGTACGGCACTGCGCTGCAGGTGCCGAAGCCGATCTCTGCCCTCCCGCCCATAGGTCGCCCAGGATGCCGTACCACATGTTGGCGGGCGGCGGCCGGAACCGGATGCGGAAATTGCTGCGCTGCGCCATCAGCTCTACCATGCGCACCTGCGCACAAAATAGCCAGGCTCACTCGTCGGACTAGCTCTGTCGGAGAATTGGAAACGTTTGGCCAGCTTCTTGAATTTCGCGGCGATATCCGTGTCATTACTTAACGTTAACAGGGGTCTGTTTCGATCTGCGTACTGATCTAGTAGAAAATTGGAAACGTCTGCCCGTTCCATCTGTTGCTCGATGATACCCACGTCGTTAGCGCTAACAGGGGTCAGTTTAGGTCTTGGTTCAGCGATGGCGGAGGATTGGGAACGTCTCCCCAAATTCCTGAGTTTCTCTGCGATAGCGTCTCCTAGTTATTTGAGGTTTAGACCTGATAGGATTGGAAACGTCCGCTGGATTTCCTCTTTTTTTCGGCGATATGAATGTCGTTAGTGCTAAAGAAGTGTTGGATCTGGGTTCAGCTATGGACGAAGATTCGAACCACTCGCTTTTTCCAGTCTCGGCTATACTCCGGTCGTGAGAGTCTAGGACGGTGTAAAGGGGATGTAGGATTATCCCTCAGTGTCCGCGGATTTGTTTCGCTCACCCTACTTTGGTTTTGCGTTTATGGCAATGCGCCTGGACCCTGATGCGGAATTGAGGATTATATCTCCCGCTTGTTGAAGCAAGTAATATTATCTCTCAGAGTTAGATGCCCCAAAGCACGCACTCTACCCAGGTGTTAATGTCTCCTGGCAGGAGAGGTGAAGAGGCCAAGAATGGTCTGCGTAAATATCTTTAACGTACAGATGACAGCTGCAATGGCCTGTGAGTCCGAAGAAGGTTTGAGAAAACATCCAAATGGCCCAGATATCCTAAGTTATTCCCACTCCCTGGTACTCAGAAACGGTGCGCCCTGTCAGCTGCGTCACGTACCTCGAGCCCGTCGGTGTAGTTATAGACATCGACACCGCTGGAGTTGTCGTGCGTGAAGCCCATGACGTAGGGGTCGTAGGGCAGGGTGGCGACCGCGACGGTGCAGCCGCCGAAGTCCTTGGGCACCTTGTCGGGGAAGAGCGGGCGGTGGCTGTGGAGGCCCAGCGGGGTCCACTCGGCCACGAGCACGGCCTCCACAGAGCCACACTCCACACTCGGGCGGCTGTAGGGGAACCACGAGTAGGCGAGGACGGCCACGCCCCCGCCGTCCGCTTCCACGACGGGCACGAGGACGACGGCGTTGAAGATGTCCTCCTGTCGCCAAGAAGTAACGCTTTGACGTGGATTTCAGTGGAGTAGCATTTCATCACTGGTACCGGCGGAGATGGTTGATACCACTGCTACGTCATTAACCGAAAAGCTGTAGGATGCGAGTGCCGATGACGGCGGGTGTCGACACTAACTTGATAGTTAGATTGAAATTAGTCACCCTCTGAAGAAAAATTACAGAGGTCGTCAGCTCTGATCGTAGTTTTCAGAGGCTTCTCTGATCAACCAGGCGCGATCCAAAGCGGTATCTTTGAAAACGTACCATGGACCAGGCACGGTCTTTTTACTATCATCTTCATCTTCAACTCTCCTCTTATACAATTGCAGTAACATATGCCTTACTACCTAGTAGCTTCTAGCCAGACCTGTCTGGATCAATGAACCACTTGTTGAGATAATTGAAAGAAGGGAAACCCCAGTAGCATGTAGATTGGCACCAGATTTCACGTAGTAGCGGGGAAGGAATACTAACATCCCTTGGATATAATATGTTCTACACTTACATGACTAATGCCCATAGCAGTTGATGCAACTGAAAATACAAAATCATCAATCATTGCGAGTTAAAGAAAGGGGCTACGTGTGCAGGCAGAGTCTCGCTCCACGGCAGACCTCAGTCTTCTTAAGACATCTCATTGCAGCGCGGAAACTGTTATGTCGTATAGATATGTGAAGTTGCTAATATAGGTGGAAGCAGCACGTCATCTCAAGACAGCATTCTGAGCGAAAAGGTTACACTCATTTTGCCTTCCAAAGAATTACGTGACTATGTGTGCGCGATTCTCTTTTTCGCAATTTTTTCCTTCCTCCCTACCTTCCTCAGAAATCCTGCGAATCAGCATTTCGCCCTGAGGAAGGTCGCAGAATGGCGGGAGAAAGATTGCTATCTGTGCCCTAGGGCGCGACGTCTCCCAAACAGCCAAGTAGTTAATGCGTTACGTTTTATCTTTATTTTTTATATTGATTCCTGTGTCTGATTGTTCCAGTTTGAGAACCAATAAGTTGTCATTTCTTCTGTAACGGAAGTATTATTCTTTCGTACCGGGTGATTACAAATGCAAATGACTAGTATTTCACTAGAACAACTTCAAAATATAATTCCAAATAACCGCTATAACATTGCATTAATTTTTGGTATCACCACAATTTAGTATAACAGTTGCGAAGCTCTAAGGGGAGGAGAATTCATCCGTTTGACACTAGCGCTCCTGGTGGCCAGCAAAAGGCGTCTGTCTTTAAGGTTATATGAGATAACAGAGGAGTGCCTAGTAATTCATAATTTTTAATGCTTAACATTTTAGAACACTTTAAAAACAATATGTAAGCATGTGGATAACATCTGAAATGTTTGGTGTATACATAATAAAACGCTCATTCCAAGTTTATCATAAAATACAAATGTGTTACTGTCAAAGAGAGGTGATAAAATCCTCATTTACTGAGCAGAAAAAAAATGAGGGACCATCTCAGCATTTCCTCTATTAATCAAAGACAACTGCACGAGAAACCTTATCGAGATGGGTGTCCTACATCTCGATGTTCCAATAATATTTTAAAATAATTATAATTTTAATATGATGATGATATAAGTCATTGAATCTCCAAAAGGGCTGTGAGAACGAGGGGTGGTTCTGCTTATTTCTGTAGGTGAACCAGTCCTTAAATTTTTTAATATAATAATAAATGAAAAATGATAAAATAGCATTAATCAAGATTTACATTGTATTTATTAGCTGACGTAGAATTTTTCTTAACATCCAAAATTATTAAACCACCTAAAGGACAAAAAATATACACTAATCAATATAGAAGGTAAACAAGAAAACGTTGGAATCAGTTTATTGCAAATGCGCTTTGAACATTCACAAACAATTTTGTTAACGCTTTGCTTTCTATATCTTTAGAAAATGTAAAGAAGGATACATTTGGCGAATTCTTTTCATTGTTGCTACAATTTTATACCATTACAGGCATTTCCATATGTTATTGGCATTTTTCATCGTTTATAAATGAAATGTATGCAGTACGCAAATGTGATGAATCTCAATTTAACCAATGGCAAGTGAGTTAAGAGTGGAAAATAAATCATTCTCAATCGATTCAACTCACTGCGTCATAATTGCATTGCTAACACATACCATCAAGTAAACCACGTGTTAACTGCATGCAAATATATATGCCGCATCTCAACGAACTGGTGCTTCCTCTTGCTCGCCACTGGGAGCGCTGAGGTCGCACCGGACGAAAGAAATTATAGAGTGCTTCACAACTGTTGTTTTAAACTAGTGGTATAACAGTAAACTAAAATAATAGTATACAAAATGTTTAATTCTGCCAAATTAAATTAAAAAGGTGGTCTCAATCTTCATATGTGAGTTTTGATGTCAGGAATAGTTGTGTTAATACCTATAATAACATTAAATTTCCAATTCAAGTGTGATAGATCTTTAGATGATACTTCATCTACATTTTCGCGTTCCAAAGGAAGCAAACGAATATCATCATCACTAAAACCGCCCATCGTGAAAAGCAGACCACTACTCGTAACACACAGGACTACAAAAATTTATTCGAATGTATACTTCAGCAATCGGAGAATTAAGAATGTACACCATCTATCGGTCAGAGACGGAACTAAGTGGTAACTGCTGAAAAATACCTTTGAAAAGTATGAACGTCACATGACGTGACGCACGCTACCACAGCTGTTCGATAAAGCACGTCATATGTCGTGGCACACGCTTGAGAAGCCGTGTGTGTTATGATGTTAAGCTAGTGGAGCTAAAACAGCACATACTTTCTCGTCTGTATTTTCATGGAAAATCACGCGAAAAGTACTCAAATGTTCGAAACATTGTACGTTCAAAACATTGTACGTTCAAAGCTATCTTTAAAGAACAAATTTCATTACGAAAAAATCTCTATCTTTAATATTTTAATTGTAGCAAGACTCGAACAAATTTGGATTTTTTGCAATTTTCGAAAAATCAGGGTTTTTAACAAACATGAGATCTGGAATATTCTCTTTAGGGAGCCGGAGGGAGTCCACCCCTCAAAACTATCGATTTTGTTTTTTGCTTTAAAAAATAATTTCGTTGTTGCTCTTCAAAATGCAATTTACATTTTTGGTTTACGCGCTTTGGTAATTGAGATATCTTTAATTTTATAAACACGTGCACCGGATGTAGGAGTAGTTTGACAGCTTGACTTTCAAGAAATGGCGTTCGATATCTCTATTATCTTGATGATAGAGGCTCTGAAGGGTTCAAGTGTTTGGGAGAATTGAAACTATATGTTATACATGTTTCTTGTATACATATAATAAATACAGAAAATTTGAATGCATAAGTAACAGTCAAAAGCGAATGTGGGTGAGACTGCGAAATTTGAAACAAATAACTTCCTACTCCAAAACTAGGTGATGGGAAATCTATGGGGGAAGAGGTCAATTCACTGATGAACCATTAAACAGGTTGCAGAAATAATATAATTATGACAGAAGACAAAACATCTAATGCTGAAGACATGAAGAAACAGTATGGGCTCTGTCCTTCCACGTTGCCTATGTAAATCCAATCATAGCGCTCGCGTATTGTTTTCGATTCTATGCGCACATCCATTGTTGGAGATTGCTGGTTACATGTTTTTTCAACGTTTAGTGCTAATGCATTGTTGTGTTGCGAATTTAAACTATGAGAGCACTACAAAGCGCGAAGAGCTTGTTGTATTAGAATTGTTTGGTTATGAAATTTTGGAAGCCATTTCCCGTAAGTTACATATTTTCATATTCAAGGAACATTTTCTCAAAAACTATTGATGATAGGTATACCAAATTTTCACAGCTTGTTACCAGTAGTTCAGTCTTAATTATAACACAGGCATTTAGAAAAAAATATTACTTTGGCAGGAGTTAACATTAAGTTTTGAACAATTAAGAAAACAATTAGTGTAAAATTTAAAATAATATTATGTAAAATCTGTTATGAATATTAACATTTCCGTATGTTAAAGTATTAAGAAAGACTTATTGTACGTACTGAGAAAATTTCAGAGCTCTACCTTTAATAGTTTTCCAAAAAAGGTACATCAAACATTCTCATTTTAACATGGGTAGTATAGGCACCTCCGATTCCCCTTAAACGTCCTTTATACTATCCAACAACAAAATTTAATCAAAAACGATTAAGCCAATTTTTTTTATTTTGAAAATGTCCCGGGAGCTTCACGTAAAGTACCAACCAAAATTAAAATTACAGTTTTAAATTGAAGGAGCCGCGACATCAGCCAGATCAATTGGGTGTATCAATCAACATCGGTTGAAAGGTTTAGCCTCTAGCGTCGTACGCAAATGGACAGACGGGTATATAGACGTTTTGCCGTCATTCGATTTTTCGATATCAAAGACCCACAAAACATAGATTCAGGCTACACAACGTAATAGAGGATTTTGTTTTCTAAATTTAGTAACTGGATTTATCCCCTTTCTCGTTACCAGGGCCCTGTAATAAAAGTTTCTTTTTGCAGAAAATTCGCCATTTTTTCGCGCAGTATTACATAACTTTCTCTCTACTGCGTAGCGAGAAAGTAAAATGGTGACGCCAGTAGACATACGTATTCTGTATTATTATGTACCTGAAATGTGTATTGTGTGTATTATGGGAATAGTACGTGGTCATGTATGTTTTGGAAAATCTTGTGCAATAGAAATGACTTAATTGATGGTTACCTAATTGTACTACAGAGCTATCTATTTTGACGATAAAACACTTCATAAAAAACTGATTGAAGTATGAAATGAACATATTATATCGCTGTCCAGATTTACCTGCTTCATAAGTCACCTCCATATGTGCATCATATCCAAGAACACAAATTTAAATAAGAAGCTTGCAAAACGGAAATGAAAACGCATAGAATGAGCAATCGTATGATGTGCATAAAAATTCCCGCAGCCTGTACGATGCTCGGGTCTGCCCAAGAAAATTCGATCCTATGTCCTGGAATGATTGCTATGGGACTTACACTCTCTGGCTATGGTTATCGGACACATTTACCGCAAAGGTGAGGGTGTCTTTGTGCCACGGAAAAGTATACTTTTTGCTCTTCCGTATACGTACGTATATACGGAGTAATATATGTAGTGTAGGGAAAGAAAATCGATATCGTGATTTCAACGGAAATACACGTTTTGGGCTCCCCTGATACTGAAAAAAACACTTCTGTCCGTCCATCTGTCTGTCGGCCTGTTCGTCTGTTCGTCTGTCGGTCTGTCGGTCGTCGATCTGTTCGTCTGTCATTCTGTGAACAACACTTGTACATCAACAATACGTATTCTTCGAAAATAGATATTCCAAGGTTGACCTGGTTCCACTCCAGGAGCCGCAATTTTGAAAAACTTCCTTAAAGTTTTTTTTGTGGGTACTTTACGTGAAGCCCTCCGGACATTTTCAAAATTATCTCAGAAACGGTCCCCAAATTTTAAAGAATGTTTTTTAAAATCTCAAACCTTCGACTCGATCCAGGTGGACAGGGGTTTCTCCAATTCGGAAAAAATCATACATATGGTTTAGGCGCTAGTGATGTTCACAGACGGACGTTTCGGATTCAATTAGTTTTTCCTTATCATGGACCCAAAAAAAGGGATTCTGGCTAATCCACGTGTTAGGGAATTCTGCTTTCTTAATTCATCAGCTAGTTTTATGCACTTTTTCGTTATCGGGGTCCAGAAATGAATTTTTTTTCTGCCAAAAATTCGCCGTTTCTTTGCAGAGAATTACAAAACTTTCCTGAATATACATATGAATCCGGAAAAGTAAAAAACAATCTGTTACATCATTGACATGACACGAGATTGTCATCTTATGTGACATGCTTACAAGCTTAATGATTTTTCGCTGCTAAATTCCATATACTTTAAAATGCACTGGAAGCACTCTATTCTTTTGTTTTTTCAAAGAATACAAAAATGTAACATTTTTACGTGTCTCTCACGTCGTTAATATTTACATTAGCGGCAATTTGTTCAAATTATTATATTTACGAGTTCATGTCCTTTAAATAATGTCAAGTAAAGTTTCTCGAAATCTCAACCGTTTTCTGTGAAAACTAGCTAAAAATTTCGCATTTTCAGCAACGCTCAAACGCCATTTTCTCAAAAATTACTCCAAATTGTTCCTTTAAAGTTTTCGAACGGAAGTGCAAATTGCACTCTTTGATATGACGTAAGTTCATTTTGGAGTATTTTTTCGTATTTGCAAATGTAATTTTTTTGAAAGATCTCTCACACCGTTAATATTCACGTTTCCAATAATTTGTAAACTATTGTTTTTGTTATGTAATTTGCTTCAAATGATTTGAAATGAAGGTTTGTGAAGACTCAAATAGTTTGTGTGAAAACAAGCTTCGAATTTCGAATTTACAGTATTGGTCAACGCCATTCTCTTCAAAACTGCTGCAAGTGTTTCAAAGAAAATTGCCGATTAGGGCAAGTTTTTACCGTTTTTCTATAATTAATATTTCCGTTCTATCATTAGGAAACCGAAAAGTTAGGAAAATGTACTTCGGGCCGCGAGAAATGGCAGCTGCCACGAGTATGTAGCAATTCTAAATAGCTAGCCCAGATCGAAGGAAACAAAACTTATACGGGGAAACGTTGTCATTCTGTAGCACCACTAGTTAAAAAGGTGAGAACCAACGTGCAAGTATCATTTAAATTGGGTAAAATGTACTAAATTTTAGTTGATTGTTGGAGAAATACTGCGAAGTACTGTATTTCAAATGTAAATATTCATCGGGTTATTTCTTACTCTCTGCAATTGTGTTCAAGGGGTTTTGGAGAAAGAAAATTCTATTTTAAAAGCGACATGATAGAAAATGAACGATCACAACCTGAATGTTTGCCAAGGAGAGCTTGTAATTGTATATTGTGGTTACGCGTCCAATTTAAATTAAATACGAAGCAATGTGATAATAGGAGTAAAGAATGTGACAGACATGACTCCTTATACTTCCATTATCTGAAAATGCCCTGGAATGACGAGTGCAGCGTGTTAGATCCACAGCACAAACGTCACCTCACGCACAACTAGTTTCTGTGAAACATGCAATGTTTGCAAGTAAGTCGCCGTGTCGCTGTCAACTGCAAACGTATTGTGACTACCATGTTTGCTGTCTACTGACGCCTTTAGTCGCTTTTTCTTTTATGTTTGCTTGAAGGAGTATGGGTCATCGATCACTTCGGATGTTCATGAGTTTCAAGTCGATATGTGACACAAAGATACAAAGCAAAACTGCAACACAACTTACAGAACACACACGCGCGCACACACACACGCGCGCGCACACGCACGCACGCACGCACACAGGCACGCACGCACAGGCACACACACACACACACACACACACACACACACACACACATATATATATATATATATATATATATATATATATATATATACACACTATAAAGTATAAAAGTATAAAGTGTGTAAAAGTATAAGTATATAAAGTACCCCGCGTTGCTGGGGTATATCTATATATACACGCTAGCGTACCCGTGCGAGAATTCTCGCATGTTAAATTTTACACTCTTTATCTTTCCTTTTCCCTATTAAGAGAGCGAGTAGTTAACAAAACGTTTATTTGAAAAATTAAAAAGGTAGCTTCCAATGTACTTATTGAATTTAAAATAACAATAAAGAACAATGAAAGCCCTGCTCAACATTATGGACAGTATAATCAGTATCACAGACATGTCCTTGGAACAATTCACAAAACTTCCTTAAAAACATTCGAAGTAATTACACGATCTTCCTTGACAGTTAGCTTTTCGCTTTCCTTGATAGTCACAACAACATTACAAGAGATTTTTACTCTCCATATATCTACTTAAAGTTTTCCATGCAAAAATTCAAGATCGGGAAAGCATACTCTACTCACTGCAATATTATATAACTTTATTACAGAACTGAGAGGTAAACCTGGCAATTTAATTGCTTCAAGTAATTAGTTTCATTTCACATATAGTTGCAGATTCTGCGCGTCTCTGAACAGGTGTGGTAGTATCGAGAAGAGCTGAATCAGAAATATGTAATAGAATGTTCAAGAAGCTCTCGTCCTATAGATTACGTGGCGAGAAACGCTTCTTTATGGCATACTGGCTTCAAACTTCCAGATTTTAAGACCCTAGAACGCGTCGTCTAATAGTTTTTCGACTAAATACAGTAGATTTTAATAATGCTGCCCGAGTGTTATGTCACGCATTAGACATTAAGATTTTTTCAACAGATCCTTCATGTTTCTTAAGTCCAAGTGTAACATTGTCACGTCTATGAGCCATTCCACGTCAAATCGCACAAAAAATACCAAAATTTGACCTTCATATTTTTATTTATTTTCTAATTTTTTCTATTTGTTATATGGATCAAATAAGTGAACACGTGTATTTTTATATTTTTCTAACTTTATTATTTTCGCAAATATTGTATAATTAAATTTGCTAAAAATGATGCGCATCACTAACTTAAAAATATCATATATTTGAATACACCAATTATAGAAATTCCGTTCAAATTCCATTCGAAACTTAAAAACATGTTTAATTTTTAATCTTTTGCAAAATATTTAATTTTTTGAATTTTCAATTTTTTTTCAAAAACTGAAATTTTGAAAATTGAATATTTTTGTAAACTCGATGAGCTAAAAATTTTAAAAAAATATTTATAAAGGCACTAGAGTATTGATAATAAGTCCAGAAAAAATCAAAGTGGGATCTCAGTAACTTTAAAAGATATTAGTATTTTACGAACCAGTGTGTAATAGATTGCTGCAATAGACAAGTTTTTTGCGTTACTGGTCGTCGGTTTCTTTGGATGAAGCAGTAATTTAAGTACTTCTTGAGGTGGTGAAACTTCATGATTGAATTTATAAATAATAATATTTATGTGTATTAATATATAAATAATATTAATATATTTATAAATAATTAATACATTTATAAATAATTAAATGACGGATGCTTGACTCAGGTTTTGACTGACATTTGAAATTTTCTGGTCCCTCACAATTCACTTTAAATACAAGTACTTTCATACCATAGAATTCCTGAACTTTCGTCACAATGCACAGTTTTAATGCCTTACCGAATTTACTTCAGTTCTGGACAAAATTCCATTTTCTTCAGCCAACGTTTTAGACACTTTTATCATGCGTTCGGTTACTGCAAAAAGTCGTTTAACTTTATTGTATGTCCAAATTTCAAAAATTGTCAAAATTTAAATTTTCAACGTCATGTCATCTGTTGAGTGAAAGTAATCGATAAGTTACTAAATAGTATCCTTGTCTGATTTTTCGATGGACGTCGAAGGATCTTCAATGTGAAAAAATGTATCTGTGTTGGCACTCTGTACTTTCTAAAATTTCTCATGGGGATGCCATTTTATTCCAATTTTCTTTTCTTGGCGGGGTTTTCTCCTATTGCAATTAAACTCATGTTTATCTTCTCTTTATTCATTTCGCAGACACTTGACGAACTATCTGAAGAGATTAAATTGTCACTTCCTTGATTTCCAGTTTTTTCACTGGACGTTCCGCTACTTTCGTTAATGCCACGGGAGCCACTGATCTCGACGCTGTCTTCATTAAGAAAAGGCCTTTTTGGAAACCGATTCCCTTTCTTCCGAAATGAATCACAAATTCCCCAATCTAATGACTTCTGTAAATTCACCAGCAAATCGTGGTTTACGCGTCTTGGAGATTTTCTTTTTTAAAAATCGTGATCAGAAAGTTTAAATGGATTGAAACATCCTTCTCATACGCTGATCGCCACTCGTGTTGCACAATGTACACACGATTCACAGAACAAATATTAGCACTCTTGTCTTCATAAGTATTGCGTATTGCGACTAACGTTGAGAAAATTTCACCATGTCCCGTGACAAGTGGTCGATTGCATTTCACGAGCAAGGTCAGGATGGCACCCCGTCCCTAGGACGCAAAAGGACTCTGCAGTAAAATTCGAGGACATTTCTGACACGAGAAAAGGCATTCGTTTTGCTGTCACCTATCCCTTCTGGGGAAAGAGTGAACATATGATTTACTAATGTTTCTTTAAACCCAAATCAGGCAGAGGGCCATTCTTTTTATTGTTCGTCGGCATTATTATCCAAGACTGATCGAACACAGTTCGCTAGTGCAGGGGCAGGAACCACGCACCCGAATACCATACAATAGATTTTTTATCTGTACGTGTTGAGATCCCACTTTTTTTGTTATGTTTTGTAGACAATTGAGCAAGAAATATGTCTATTTTTTCAAATTTTCATCTGAGAAAGTTCACAAAGAAATTTTCGTTTTTTAAAAATAATTACAATATTTTAATGAAATATTTATTTTTTGAGAACGTTATTTACAGATGAATAAAATACACATATTAAAAAATTCAAAGAAACAAACGAGTAATTTTTAATGTTAAGTACATTCAGAGTGTCAATTAATCATATTTTGCAAAGTATGCGTAAATTTCAAAATTTAATATAGACAAAACTACACAAATAAACAATTTTCAGGTAAATAAAGAAACACGTGCCTCTTTTTCTGATGTCCAGAATGAATGCCATATATTCGTGTCATTTATTTTTTTTAAATAGTCGCGTCCATTCGAATGCGGATTTGACGTGGAATGGCTCGTATTTCAATTCGTTTCGCTCTCACCCATAAGAACATAGATGACCCACAAGTCACCCACGATGTTATCCACAAAAATATGTATGACGCAGTGTCATACATTCTTTGGGCAGAGTGAACATCTGAAATACTAATAACTCTTGAAACCCTTATCAGGCAGATGGTCATTTTTTTTAGTTCTTCAGCACTTGCATCAAAGACTGGCCGAACACAATTCGTTAGTACATGGGTAGGCAGACCGCGCCCTCATACTTACAATTGATTTTCTTAGAACTGTGTGAGTGGAGTGCCCACTTTTTTTCTTGTATTTTATAGAAAATTGAACAAGGAACACGCCTATATTTTTTTTCAAATTTTTATCTCATCGAGTTTATATAGAAAATTTACTTTTTTTGAAAAAAAATACATTTTTTAAAATGAAAAAAATATTTTTTGAAAAATGTATTTACAGAGGAATAAAATACACATTTCAAAGTATTAAATGACACAAACCAGAAATTTTTAAATTTGGTACATTCGGAGAGATAATTGATCTTATTTTGTGAAGTACCTGTAAATTCCAAAATTTAATAAAGCCATAACTACACAAATAATTAATTTTCAGGCAAACAAAAAATACGTGTCTCTTTTTTTAATGTCCAGATTTAGGAAAAAAATATATCGTGCATTTTAAAAAATGTCGTGTCAACTCTTGTGCGATTTGACGTGGAATGGCTCCTATGTGAAGTTTTCTTTCGTTAGAGACCTCATTTGTTAAGATTGGTTCCATGCAAAACTCATCTATACTACTGAATAATATAGGAGAGGATTTTGTATAACATAAACAATAAACATGATATTAAGTAGCAGCATCTGAACTATCATATGCTGTGCCAACTATATTTCCACCTATTTCAATGATTATCAATCGATCTTCTTAAAAATAATTTTCACTTGCTTGCATGTAACATCTGGATAGCTAATTAGCCTGTTCCAAAGTCCATTTACAGTCTATTTACTAAATGTACTACGAGAATAGTCCTCTTGGTTTTCTTACAAATGCTTCAACTTGTCCCAGATGCAAATAAATTTGTTGAAAGTACTAATCACTCTACGGAATGTATTATTTCCCGTCTTTTTCAATGAAATATCACGACTGAACATGCTGACTTGAAACTTTCATCGAATCACTGCTGATAAATAAAATACCGGCCACGTAGAACAGAATCTAATCCTTACAAGACACAGTCTTCACTCTTCACTGTACATAATCGTGCATTATTTGCCAATATTGTTTCTTTTTTGACGAAGAATATCAAAAGGTGTAAGCGCTCCCATTCCATCATAATTTGATTTGCTTTCTAAGCTCTGATAATGCCCTTCTCAAATTTTCTTAAGCCTTCTGCCTTATCTTTTGGATTCACACACAGAACAACCCTGGCAATATTGTGCAGATGGTCCCTTGAGTCTCGGTTGTCTCATAGAACACTGTGGCTCCTTTAGTGACTTTTCATCATAGCATAAAGACTTGCAGCAAATTTTCCTTCTATCAAAGTGAAGTGCACCCACCTTCCAAGAAATGAGATCGCATAGACAAGTTAAAACAATTATTTCACTTAAATGACTTATGATAGATTTTCAAACTCAACCACACCAGAAAAATATAAACAATATTGTGAAAGATATATAGGCCTATACTTTCATCAAATTTCATTTTTAATTAATGATTTTAAAAATCACCTTTTGAATAGACCTCTCCATGAAAGTATCTATTGACTTAAATTAGCAGATTGAAATTTGAGGGGTGAGCGATAAAAACGAACAAAACGATTTTGAATAAAAATAACATGAGCGTTTAGTGATTAACCATACCAGATGCATGAGTACTGTAGGTTATATCACAAACTTTTCACTGAAACATTGTCAATAGTTACATTCGATAGATGAACCATTGCACTATACACATAAAAATCATTCTTCATCGGTATCAAGCAACAATTAAAACTTCTATTTGTTGATGCGAGAGCATTTACGTTTATTTGCATAATCTTGAATTAATGTACACAGAAAGCATACATGTAACATAAAGATATTTATGCCTTCCAAACATGACGTCACAAACAAAGATCGCCTCCAGCGTCGAGTAAAATTGTTGGTATTAGATAATATGGATAAGCGCCGAACCAACAAAAATGTAATATAATGTTCAAAAGTGTCTTATCTTGTAGATATGGTGTGAGAAACGTTTCTTTGGCCCCAAAGTTTTAGTTTTTAAGGCTCTAGTACGCTTCGTTTAGGAGTTATTTAACTATATAGATATTGACATGCAGCCATGTGATGCGGGTTGCATTTGAAATGAATAAATTAATGTTTATATGTGTTTTTTAACAAATCCTTTGCATTTTGTAGTCAAAATACAATTCCTAACGTCTCAGTGAAATTCTATTTCTTTAGAGACCTCATTTATAGAGATTGGTTGCATATGAGAGCTGCAAAGGAAAGGTATTACTACTGAAATAATATAGACGACTTTATATAAAAAGCTCACATGGCCACCGGCACGCACTCAACAAACATTGAGGTTTTGCAACTCTCCCTGGAATATGAGGTTATTTTTAACACTTTCTTAAGAGTTTTTTTGTCATTTTACAAATAATTACGATAGCGTTTGCAATACGTAAATTTATTATCTCTTGAAATATCAAATGAAAGATGGATGCAATTCAATTCTCTCTTATCTAGATGCTCCAAGTGTTTCTAGAGAAGTACTTTCATCGAAAACCACACTCAGAAGCCTCAACGTCTTTAGAGATACGCATAATGGACTTCAGTTTGTAGCGTGTATAGGACGCTACGGTGTCCTTTTATTTCTCTTGCAAGATGCCTTTTGTTACATTTCTGACATTTCCAACAATTACAGGCAGTTAATTCTCATAAAAGATAATCGAGAATAAATTAACTTTGGTATGTGTTGCAACAAACAACATTAGATTCCACATCTAAGTGAATATGTATCAAAGTAAGAAGGATGGGCAAATGTAATCGAAACATGATGTAATAAAACCCGATATATAGTTAAATTTAAACTGAACGAAAAATACAGGAATGATCTTTCGCGATAAAATGAAAGAGAGAGTTTGATTTCTATGCAATTTAATCCAACGTTTAGTAATATTTGAATTGCTACTCTCACACGTGCCGTTCAAGAATGGGGTTTTACTATGATGTTATTTTTCTCCTTTAAAATAATTATTTGCAAAGCGCAAAAAAATTTCATGGTTCAGTTAATATTCACTACTGTGTTCACCCTTGAAACGAGGATGTATAAAATAGCATCGATAGTTCTTATTACGTTTAGTTCTACTGTGAAGGGAGAAGCACATTCTTTTTACCGGTCATTAGCCTATCGCAAAGACTGTTTTCGGTGTCTTTAATTGGTGTATTGCCTTTTTCAAGACTCGTCGATTATAGATTCTATTATAATCTCAAACCTTCATAATGGAATAAGAAGGCGAATTAATGCACCACTGATTCATGTATATAGGGACAATTAGTTTGCTCTTGATTCCTGTGCCGAAAACACATGATACACAAGATGCACTTTTGTTGCAAGACATATATTTCAAAGTGCAAAAATTAGTTTGAAATGTATATTTCTATACGGATTTATTTTATTATAGATCTAATAAATTCGTGTTAATGATGCATAGATGAATGAAAAAACGAAGAAATAGTTAAAAAGAACAAAAAAACATGAAACCGCAGGTTTTTATGAGAATGGAAGTTGTTGGAACATTATATCTGATAGGAAACGTTTGTTTCTTTAAAAACGAAGAAGAATGGATGTTAAAGTGAGATGTCTACTTCAATACACCATGACTGCCATGTTTGATCTTGATTACCCTCGAATTTTGAATAGACCATATTTTCTAATCCGAAAAATCATATGCGTAGCATTAGTTTGCAAAGTAATGTGTTTCATGTACTCAGTACAACTGGTCTTTTCTTCTTCTAATAATTATGATTGATACTGGACTGTGGGCGCAGTATATCCTTCTCCGTTGTCCACAAACATTTCTTATCACTGACGTTTTCTCAAAGTTCTATCTGCAGTGGTATAATTTATGCCTTGTGTATGTTTCCTTATCATCAGCTAAGAATGAAAAGATGTAGATAGCAGAAATGTAAACAATCTCGTAAATCTGGCTACTTGTTTGGGAGAATGCGTTTCCCGTTTAATGAACATTTTCGTTTTGTACACTATGCTTTCTTCTGTGAGATATTATATTCACTACATTTCCACTGTCTTTTCTATTCTTATTCAGATCCTCTTTCACTGTAAATTCAAAATATCCGCCCGAACAGGGACTTGACCCTGGACCCTTAGGTTAAAAGCCTAATGCTCTACCGACTGAGCTATCCGGGCTCTGATAATGCCAAAGAAAACGTGTATTTGATTGAAGCATCTAGTTTTGTTTGGTTTTCTTTGCTTCAGTATCAATTTATTGATATACAGTGCATTGTTAAATATAACATGTTTTATAAGTCACGTTTTCAAATTTTTATAATTCAGCGAACACAACAATTCGTATTTTCCAATAAACTCTCTATTTCCACATCAATGCTAGTATTCTTAAGGATCTTGATGTATAATAAAGTATCAATGATTTATGTACCAGTTAAATCAGGCATTTGAAAACAGTTATACAATATTAAGAAAATAAGGTACCACAGGTAAGGTATAACATCCATTATAATGTAAGACACGACATAAAAATAATAGTTTATACAATGCAGTTTCTATTGCGTGATACTTACAAGTAATACAAAATTCTTAATGAAATAAGCTAATCATTTACAGAGACCAATTCACAAACATTTCCTATTCATGAGGGAATTCACGAGATATATCAAAAAAGCAAATGGGGAGATACTTCGACGCTTTTAAAAACTAAAATTTCAAGAATTTCCACTCCAGGGAATGGACAGTCCAAAACTCATCAAATCTGAAATGAGTTGTCCGAGATCACAAGAGTAGAACAAACGCACACGCTTATGACATCACAGAAAGCTAGATTATTTCGCGGCCATTGACGGATCGAATTAATATTTGACCGACAGGGGAATCTGGGACCAGGGAGATCAAAGATTAGAACTTATTTCCGATATGTTGTTGGATTCCAATAATTCGAATGCGACGTATTTTTTATGTATCGCTTTTATTCAAGAGAAACAGATTCCGAGAAGGTTTTATCTTCTACAACCAATTTTTCTGGTTCTCTCACATTTAACCAGATTACAGTGATAGCTCATTGATGGTTTGAATTCAGGCGAAACAAACTAATCCACAACAAATAAAAAGAAAGAGACTAGTGGAATTTCAACAGCATAAACGTACTTGCATTATTTTTAATTTGTCAGTTTTAGAAAATACAGGGAGTTGAACAAAAATACCTGTGTCTACTCTCTCATACAGCGTATCTTTACCCCTGGAAGAAGTTTTAAAAAATTGGAGCCTTTTTGAGAAAAAGTTGTTTTTTGTAAATTGCATTAACTTCCAATAGAAATCACTAGAAAATGTCTTCATTTTTCAAACTATTGTACACGGCCTTTACTAAAGATCTGAATGTTTTGGAACATGTTTTGTTTAGAACAAGAAATCTCTATCTTCAATATTGTTCTTTTGCAGTATTGATTTCAATTTCGAAATCACAGATTTTGCCACACACTAATTTTTTGATACATACAAACAGTAATTTTTTTATACATACGAGTAGAAATGTTAAAGAAATTAGTAGTCCTTCCAAAGCACGTACTTTATCGCATTATTCCTATATGCTCCGCAATATTATACAAACAACATACAGCAATTTTTTTCCGCTCCGAGACCCGATCCTAAATTCACAGATTTAACTTGCTGGCATTCATGCCACTACGACACATAAGCACGCTTTGACCAAACTCTGGCAAAGACATAAACACGTAAATATCTGATTTTCCGAGTAAAAAAAAAAAAAACAAACAAATAATTGAGGACAAAGTATAAAAAATCCACCGTAAATAATATATTTTTACTTTCGCGTATATTAGGAGAAATATACGTAGTATAGTATATGTTTTGCTGCGCGACAAAATGGCGAATTTCGGCAGAAAAAAAATTCGTTGCCGGGCCATGATAACGAACTAGTGGTGCTACAAATGGCACAGACTTTCTCGTATTAGTTTTCTATTTCCTGGGTCTGGGCTAGCTGTTCGAAATTGCCACATACTCTTGCCAGGTACCATCTATCGCCGACCGAAGTACATTTTTTTGACACTTTCCCAATTTTTCGGTGTCCTAATGGTAGAATGGAAATATTAATTTTATAATATTAAAGAACACAAAAAACTTCATCATAAATGGCAATTTTCTTTGAAACATTTGTAGCCGTTTATAAGAAAATGGACCGGACTGTCAGGTGTATTTGAACAACACTAGCGCCTAAACTATGCTTACGATAATCAACATTTTCTTCCGGCTAGGAGGCCGTTGATTACAACTCCGGCCGTGAAAGCCTACATTGTTATATGCTTACAATGTTTTCCAAATTGAAGAAATCCTATTCCATCTGTCCTGAGTCAAAGCTCTGAGATTTTGAAAAACATTCATTAATTTTTGGGGGTACTTTACATGAAGCCCCCCGGACATATTCAAAAATTTCTAAAAAATGGCTCCAAATTTTTTCTTTAAATTTCTTGTAAGAATAGAGTAAAATACACTTATTAAGGTGGCATAGGTCTGATTTTCACGGTTAACTCTGAATTTTCTATAATTGCAAAAGTTAGAAGTTTACTCGGCGTCTTCATCCAACTACAAAATTGCAAATAGACCTTTCCTTCAAATAAAATGTATTATTCATAGTCAGTTCTTTCTTTAAGGTCATGTACATTTTTTCAAAATTGTAATAGTTTCGCGGATTATTGCGTGCAATATGTGCAATTAAAAAAATACAAAAACCAATATTTTCTCAAAAACGGCTTCAAATATTTTCTTTAAATATTGCCTAAATGTTCCCTATTAAATGACATAAACGCTATATTGCTCTATTCTTTTCTTTTCTCAAAAGTTGTAAAAATATATTTTTTTGACTTCACTCCTCGCGTCGATAATATTTACAATAGCAGCGATTTTTTTCACATTATTGTATTTATCATTTATTTATATAATGTCAACGTTTCTCGAGTACCAACCGTTTTCTGTAGAAACTAGCTCAAAATTCCGCATTTTCAGAAACGCTCAAACGCCATTTTCTGAAAAAGAACTCGAAATATGTTCTTCAAAATTTTAGAGCGGATTGTACTCAATTGTACTCTTTAATATGACGTAAAGTTCAATTTGAGTTATTTTTTGTTTCTTCAGAAATTACACAAATGTAAGGTTTTTTGGGTAGATTTTGCACATCATCAATATGCACATTACCAGCAATTTTATAAACATATTATATTTATATATTATATATTTATTGTGTCCTTCTAATGAGCTTTCGCTCGATGGCAGGGTTTGTACAGATCATATAAAGATACAAATACAACTTAGAAATACATATTAAAGGAAAACTACAAGTAAGTGAGAATAAAACACACGTAAATATTTTGCATCACACCACAGTTCCCTAGATGATTCCGGAAGGAATGCACACTAGGGGGAAAAGTCGCTAGTGCTGCTAGCAGGTAGATTGTTCCCAGTCAGTTATTTTTCCGGTTTGCAAATGAGTATTTACCTACATCGGTTTTTGGATTCCTATATTTAATTTTATATGGATGGTCTCCCTTCCGAAATTCTAAGGGTGCCCTATCCTAGTTCGAATGTCGTTTAACGCTTTACATCCAGTGTATGCTTTGCAAAAGATTTACTAGCCTCAGCTGTCTGTCGACGTTTCCCTAGGTGTCCCACATCTCTGTCTGAGCATTGTTGTTATCTATAAGTTTATCGCTCTCTTTTGGATACGATTTAACAAGTTTATCTGCCCAGCTCTCCCAACACGCGAAGCTATATTCCATTACCGGACGTACAAGAGAAGTATACGCTAAGCGCTTTGTATTCGCATTTCCTTTCCTCAATATCCTCATTACAAAATGGAGTGATTTCCAAGCTTTCCGCGCAACGTCATTGATGTGGTCGGACCAGTTTAGATCGCTTCGAATAACAACCCCCAAATACTTGAAGCTACTAACCTCAGGCACAGGTTGATCTTCAAGTGTGTATTTTAGTGAAATTTTGTCGCGTTTCCTTCTGAAAGTTACAGCTTTGCATTTCTTGGGATTAATTTTCATTTCATTTTCTTCCGCCCATTTCATAATTGTATCGAGATCCTTCTGCAAAATCAGCTGATCTCGAGCATCTTGTATTCGTCGATATAGTATGCAGTCATCTGCGAGAGCCTAATCGTTGAATTAATAGAATCGGAAATATCATAACGTAAGCTAGAAATAGAAGGGGGTCTAGCACGCTTCCTTGCGCAAGCCTGACGTCACGTGAATTTCATCAGAAATATAATCGTCTATCTTATCTCTTTGAGATTTGTGAGTGTATGTGCTTCAAATGACTTCAAATGAAATTTTTGAAAACTCAAAAATGTTCTGTGAAAAAAAAGCTTCAAATTTCGCATTTTTGGAAACGCGTAAACGCTGTCCTTCTAAAAGAACACTACTCTCCCCTCTAATTTTTTCGCCACAGAATAATTATAGACCTTTTTCGAGGATAATTCTACGAATTTTCTGTCAGTGATAGGGATTCAGAACATTACTTATCGTACTATGCTGTTTTAGATACAGCCATACAGTCGGTTGAACAACGATTTCATTCTGTCCGTCCGTCCGTCTGTCTGTGAACAACGCTAGCGACTAAACGGTTCTGTCGTTTTTGTCCAAAATTGATATTCCCCGATCGATCTGCTTGATCTTGTGACCTCTTGAATTTGAAACCGATATTTTAATTGTGGAGGGTACTTTACATGAAGCCCATTGGACATTTTCAAAATTTTCAAATAATACTCCAACATGTTTGATGAAATTTTGTTGTTGGATAGTCTAGACGGCGCTTAAGAAAATGGTGGAGGTCGTGTTGGTTGAAAACCCTGATAATTCGAAAATTGAAGAAATTATTTTTTTTCGGCGTCTTCCTACAACTACAATAGAAAAGATAATTTTTTAATGAGATATGCATCAAAAACCGATCTTCAAATGGGGTCATGTTGAATTTTCGAAAATATGAGTATTTGTGGAGTAATTATGCGTCAAAATTAGTCGCCTGCTCTGAAAGTCCTTCGCTTCCTGATCGTAATTTCGGAGGTGTTTTGAATAAGGTGAATTCAAAAAAGTTCTTTAAAATTTAGGG
Source organism: Acheta domesticus (assembly GCA_031308135.1). Taxonomy (NCBI): domain Eukaryota; kingdom Metazoa; phylum Arthropoda; class Insecta; order Orthoptera; family Gryllidae; genus Acheta; species Acheta domesticus. The sequence continues at coordinate 118,119,965 of JAHLJT010004567.1, read as the reverse complement.
GTACTTTACATGCAGTCTCAGGGGACAGTTTCAAAATTTTCTCAAAAATTGTCTCGAAATAGTTATAATATGTATATTTAATATTTTGTTACATTGGAGCTTTCATAAATGCTTACAAATTAATCATTTAGAAATTATTGAAAACCTACTTGAAATAAATATGAAATAGAGATTGCTAACTTTCAGTTGCCCGCTCCCAAATTACGCAGTGGATTGATAAGTTAGAATTTGTATATTACTTCTGATTTCATTTCATTAATATTATTTATTATATTTATATTATTTCATTTTAAATTGCTCCTTTAATTTTGTTAAATGTGAAAAGGAATAGATGAGTGGTTCGTATCGGTTGTTGTAACCCATTGTTGTAACGCCGCGCTGATAAGGCAATAATGACAACTACTTTTGTATGCGGTAATGTAAACTAATACTTAGTATATTTGTAGAATATTACAATATGATACTGTTTAATTATAACCATTGTATGTTACTAATATTTAGTAGTGAATACACTTCATACCTTATACTACAATGATTTACCAATGCCAGAAATATATTTTACATTCTCGCGCTTTTTTCAATTAAAGTTTTGAATACAAATATCTATTGCTTGAAACTATTTAATTTTCGCACCAAATGTTCTACAAGTTCAAATGCGTTTTACAAAAATGATGATGAATAAATACGGTGAGTAATTGTGGTATAAATAATATTACATAACCACTTCTAATGGCGAAAAAGTACGTGCTGTTCGAGCACCATTAGTTTCAAAAAAAAAAAAAGTTAATTCGCACAATTCCAACAATTTGTATAGATCTTTGCATTTGTGAGCTGAATTTATTGAAATGACTTCCAATAAAATGTTTCGGAAACTCACAAGATTTCTGTAAAAAAGAGCTTCAAATTTCGTATTTACAGTAACGCTAAAACGTCATTTCCTTAAAAAAGGGGTCCAAACATTTCAACAAAAATTTCAATATAAGACGAGGTTTTAATCTTTTTTAACATTCAGAAAGTAATATATCGGTTCTACCACTAAGAAACGGAAAAACGGGGAACATTTTGAAAAAAATGCACTTTGGGCGGCCATAAATTTTAGCTGGTAAGAGGGTGGGGCAAGATCAACGAATTAGCCCACACAAAAATAAATTGTATAACTAATACGAGAAAGTCTATGCCATTATGTTGCACCACTAGTTTTTGAGTATTTTGTAACAATAAGTCGCACCTGCCACATGTGTCGCAGCAGGGCGGCCGCTCGTTGGGTGGCGCGCGGGCGGTCGTGCGCGGGCGGCGCCAGGGCGAGGAAGCGCGCGCGCGACGTCCAGCGCGGGTCGGCGCGCAGCTCGCGCAGCAGCGTGCGCATGCGCAGCCCCGCGCCCAGCACCAGCGCGCAGTCCGTCACGCGCTCAGCCCAGTTGAGCGCCGGCCGGATGCCGCGCGGCGCCGCGGCCGGGGCCCCGCCGCTCAGCAGCAGCTGCACCGCCACCTGCGGAGATGTGGATGTCTGAGCACGGCAACTGCTATGGCCAGTGAATGTCTTGTAAGCCTAGAGGTAGTGTTCCTCCAACACTGGACGGGAGATCCGATGCCGACCTACTCGTCTTGCTGGGGATTTACCTATCCAGGTGGCTCCCACAGCAAAGCACCCCCCCCCCCAGCAGGCAAGATGCGACTGGTGACCACACATGTGCGGTAGTGTAGTTTGTAGCAGTGCGTGGATGTAAGGGGAGAGGATAAGAGAAGGAAGAGGAAGACAAGTTCGCGCGTGGTCCGTGCCGCTCTGTCATTTCCTTGGAATAGATTGGATAAACCATGGAAAACTAACGTTCACAGTTGCCTGCTGCATGAATTCTTCTCCAGAGCGTTTGATTTCGAATAGTTACACAACTAGTATCAAAATTCGCCACGTCTTGTATCGAATCTAGGACCCCTTGAGATGATCAGCAAAGACAGCAGCAATATTCCCGCTGAGCTAATTTCAGCCGGTCCCGCCTGGTGTAATATTGTTTGTAACACCATCGGGTGCAATAGAAGAGTTTGTTTTTTGTGTGATGTAATTCCAAGGAATACAATTTTTCATGAAGAAATATTATTCTAATTTAACAATATTTTTGAAATAGAATTCAACTGTTTGGGAATGCCTTTTAACATACGAGAAATATTAATCCTGAACCAAATATTTGTCAGCGAGAAGGTGAAGCGTCTTAAAAATATAAGTATCATAAAAGTATAAACAAACGAAAATAGAGGTACATCAAATTGAAAATAAGTTCTCCAATTTTTCTTCGAGATTAAAGATGTATGAAATTAATATTTATTAATTTCACAAAAGAAGATTATTAAGGAAGTAAATTTTTTTATCGTTTGTAACAAATCTACAAATTTTTTTATTCACTCAACTTTTATACTCTTTACCCAACTATTAAATGATGACATGCTATTATCAAACTCATGAATTGATTAACTTATATTGAAATTCGATTGCCCCAACCAGCTCAATAAATTAATAATTTATACAATGGGTTCGTATTTTGCCACTACCATTTGCTTTCCAGTTTCAGCATGGACCACTCGATCCGCCCGCCATACGGAAGACGAGAAACCTCTGAAAGTTAATCTTTACGCAAAGATTGCTAGCTATAGATTATGCAGGATTGCATAATAATCATGTGATCTGATATTCATTAAAACAGTAACAGATTGATTTATTCAACTGATTTTCTTTCAATTGCCGCGTTCTCCGCTCTTCTTTCTTGCTACCACTATCTTGTCTAATACTTATCGTCGATAATCACTAATACAGTCCCTGTCGCGAACACTTCTATCTCCTGCATCAGATGTGCACTTACCCACGAACTTATTCGCCTCGAGCTCCACTAAACTATCTATACGTTGCTGTATAGATAGTTATAGCTATATCCGTATCCTATGTCTTCCCTTGGTTTTTACCCAAAAATCACACGACTTATTAAAGTTTGTGACTAAAGTCCTACCACGTCACTCCCTGCTTTCACTATTGTCTTGTCTTTGAATCCCGAGTTTTAATAATTTCACAAATAGTCCAATTCGATGGTACTGCACAATGTCTATCGTAAATCCAATTATACTATTGTTCAGTACCGAATTCAATTAATGGCTATCGGATTAATGTTCCCAAATCCAATGTTCAAATTTACAATTCGACAAAGTTCAACTCTCCTCCAAGAATTATTTAAAATAATCTTCCTACCACACTAAATTATAATATATTAATCGTATCTGCTAACTTGTTCACAGTCCTATCATTCCCTCGCTATGAAAGTTAGAGTTCAAATTTCTAAAGTTCCAAATTGCTCGTCACACGCAATTATTTCTAAACCAACCTTTGTGTCGCGATCCCGTAATAGAGTGATCGAGACGATGCCTTCTTCCTCGCAAGAGACAATCCTTTCATTATTTTTCCCAGAAACCCTCTCACATCCGGTCATTTAACTATTACCGCACCAGAATTACACGATATCCACCCCACGACCACACTGATTACAGCGTCTACGTGTCTATAGGACGAACCTCTCTCCCATGTTTACCGGTTCCCTAGCAACCACATGCGACTGTCTGATCTTTTCCCTATAATGCACCTACATTCGAACTTTTGCCGTAAATATTGTATACCCAAGTTTTGTTATATTACACGTTTGATCATTAGATCAAGTTACACATTATATTTTATCGTGTGTAACTGAGTCTAAGAAAAAAACATAGCATTAAAAAATAATATATTTTTGATAAGAAACTATTGTTACATAAGCACTATTGCTACACAAGGTCATAACTATTGCTACACAAGCACATTATGAATTAGAGACACGAAAAGTAAAAATGATAATTAAAGAAAGGAATGATACATGTATATAAATAATTATTCTCTTTCTTTATTACCATTTGCGCGGGGTGACAAGTTGAAATTCACATTATTGCAAATAATATTGACATTAAGAACTAATAAAAACTTTTGTGATCGGGAAAAAGTCATGTATATTAAAATTTTACTGAAGATGACTAAAAAGCACTGAGAGAAATTGTCACAGCTTTTTCATACAGAAGGCCATGGAGAACGCTATCGCTGACATATCGCTCAGAAATATACTGTAACAACTGCGAAGTAAAAGGTTCGAATATTATTCCATAGATTATGCTTGGGTCAAGGAGTTAATGAACTGATGAACCAAACCTATATATGTCCTACGGAAACGAACACCTTGTGTGTTACAGTTCAATTAAAATTGCTGAGGAATACAACTATTGAGTAACTAAGGGCTAAGTTTTCATTTCCATAGCTTTACTTTTAGACGATGTTAATACAGAATTGTCAACGCCCATGGAACTGCTCTAAGGCATGAGACAATGATAGTTGCAAGACCACCTCCATCACACCTGTTGTAGGTTCTTGTATCTTCTTGTTGGGTTATCTGCTTTTCTATTGGCGTGTTAATTCCGTTTTTTTCATTACTTTCATGGTGCATACTTATTTTTTGTGTGTGCAGTCTTCAGATATGTATTATTGTCGTAATATCAAATAATTAGGAGCATGATGTTTATACAAATAGCAGCAGGAGCTGCAACGTGGTGCACCAGCAACCTTACAGATACAAACGAAGGAAAGTCAGTCTTGAAACGAAGGAACCTTCCGGGTTGTATAGCCGTCGATCGGACATATCGAAGGACATCTGACTTTTTTAATAATATATCCAGCCATGCATGCCTACATTGTTTTATTTATTATTTTGAATCCCGATTCGACATCAGATGGTGAAATAATTATTTCACCATATGATGTTGAATCGGGAGTCACCAGTTATAATTGGCCAAATTATCTCTATTGATAAAGGAACGCGTATCCGGAACGTGATCCTAGTGTTTACCTGACCGAGATTAATTTCGTCGAGGTATCAAACTGATATTCGCGTGTTAAGATTAATATTGCTAAGATATCAAGGTGTCATTCAAAGGTTCCTTATCCTGCCACAATCGCGACTCGAGAATCCGCGAGTACACGTCACATGACGTGGTTTTTGGGACATCGGAAATCCACCAACCTTCACCGAGTGTTCCTACAGTGTAGAAACAGTCATCAAGTCACAACTTGACGGTCGGTGGTTAAAGGACGCAGGTTTGACACTGTACTGGGCAGTTTTTACCCTGCAGTGGTCGCGTGGATTACTATTGAAATCCAGTCGAATTCATTCGCTGTTTACAGCAAGAGTTAATCAACTTTTGGCATGGAATTTTCAGAACCTTTAGTAGAAGGCTTCAGCTATCAAATTACAGCAAAATAGGACTGAAGTAATAACTGTTGCATAAGTGATAAGCGACAGAATTAGCTTGGATTACAGTAGTAACCCACGCGACTTCCCGCGGTTGAGTTTCTGACCTAACCTGATATCATGAATATCGCTGCAATCGATGCTCTGAATGTTTATCCAAAGTTCAATAGTGGAGAAAGGTTGACCAGAAGAGGATTTAGGAAGGATCTTGCTTTGTCCTTTATGAATCCAGAAATGAAATGAAAGATGGGGAGAAAATCTGTGCCGACAGCAATAAGAAAACGCGGCAGACTTCTGTTGGGAATTCGAGAAGGCACCGAGGGTTCAGTGGAGTCACCAAAGGGCAACGTGGGGCGTTCTTATCTCTGTGGACGCCAACGAAAGAAGAGCACTCGACAGTACTGCGTAAATTGTGTCCAGTGGGTGTTCCACAATAAAAAAAATCTGTGTGAGATGATCATCTGGTATTGACATTGAAACACATTCAGAATAGAGACTCCAAATGTTTAAAGAATTTTGTCACTCTGCTTTATTTAATAAGTGTAATTCAAACTAAAACAAGTGCACAATGTATATAGAGCCCAAGAATTTTCGAAAACAAATATCTCGCATGTATTTGAGTATATTGTTTGAAAGGCATAATACATGCATTTTGTGTTGCATTTCATAGAATTTGTAATACATCAACATTTTAATGAATTACTTAGTACTTTGTAACTGTTGCTATTAATGCTTTAGTTACCATTACTCATCCATATTTGAACTAAGGCGTTTTGTTTGTAAACTAATATTAACAATAATTTTAAAAAGATGGATTACAATTGTAATCCATGCGACCACGCGCGTTCCAACCAATTTTCAGCGCGACCACTGAAGGGTATATATAAAGCAGTATATGTCGCCAGTAGAAATTGACTGCCTAGGTATAATACTCTCATCAATAGCGGTACAGAACGTCGCCGATCTCCCACGTCGCCTCTTTGTTTGGGAGAGCCAGCGACGCGTCTTTACTTTAACCTGTCAGCGGTTGCTGAGATATAACTCACCCAATGTCATTGAATACCGATCCTCCGTTTCTTACGGATTATTTTTAATCAAATGGAAGGTAAAGTCCAAATTCATAAAGCGTATAATTTTAACTAAGAAACATTCAGCGGTGAATACTTACAGACGCCGACACGGTATGGTGTGGCAATGGACAAGGAAAAATAATTTTCTACCATTAGAGCAAAACGTTAACTTTGAGCTCGTAATTCAGGAGGGCATTAAAAAATGACACTTTGAATTCAATAAGGCGTACAGTTTGAGAAGACGCATTAGTATGGCATACAACTCCATGGATATCTGACAGAAAATATACAACAAGAATTACCTGTGTACTCATTCCCCAATGGCATAGTTTCTTTGTACACATTCAAAAAATTATGCAGCGCAACTCCGACACCTGGCCGCCATATTTGCCTTTTCCCTTTTCTCATTCGCTAACTTCTTAAAAGTTTTAGCTTTGAACTTATCATACAACTATGTGTTATTTTCGTGCTGGCTCCCGACCTGACAATTCATACCAGTGGTGTGAAGGTCTTGTACTGGTGGTAGTGGCACACCTCGCGGCACTGTGCCATGCCACGAGCTTCTCTGCGCCACTAGCGTCCTGAGAGGAAGCTATTAGTAATCCCGCCGTTTTAAATAAGTGATGGCGTTGTCTCTTGCGGCGAGGTGATGAACTGTGTGGATGGGGCGATTTCGTCGTGGCACTCGCCACGGAATCCCGCTCGTGGCATCGACCTTGACAACACTGATTTATGCCGCAGTCGTTTTACACCCTAGAAAACCTTGAAATCTAGTCTCACTTCGAAACTTTGTTGTGACTAATAAGCCCATTGCTGCCGATGTCCTCTGCTGGTAGTAGATTATAAGCCCATGGCGGCGCTTGCATCGCATTACAGTTAGAGTGGTTGGTGGCGGACAGATGGCGCTCGAGAAGCCCAAAGACACATTACAGAGTTTCTCCATCTAGTACACAGGCAATAATATTCAAAACTCACATTCGTACAACATTCAGGCAAGGAGAGGACTGGTCAGAAAAGGGGTATTGTGGATGCTACGTGGCGCTTGAAATCGGCCCCCACCATGCCACAACATCTATGCCCCAGGCGGGATTCGAACTTACGATCTCCCAACTAGCAGCTACCACCGTACCATTATCCTATGGACCCTCCCTCAAGGCTACAGCTGTTGCTACAGTTGTCTCCGCCCAGAAGATTTTTGCTCGAATCGCGACAATGGCATATTGTTCACATTAGCTAGGCAGCCAAGTTTAATTCAACCGGAAGGAGAAATCTACCTGCTGAAGGCTGCTTTTATTGATAGTTTTCCGTGATTTCTTCGACCAATACCAGGCGAATAAAGGAGCAGTACTTTAACAAACGCACCATGGACCGCAAGCAATCTTTCTTTCCTCATCTGTATGTACGCGCAGACTTACCTTGCTACGCCAACACTTACTTCACACACTTACTACGCGCACCCTCTTCCCTTGCACGCGCACACTTACTTTGTTTGCACTATACTACCACTATATACCCATAGGGACCGTAGAGAAAATCTCTGGCTGAGACGGTACCCTTTGGGAGTGTTATTTTAATAACGAAAACAAATCGGAAATCAAATGTAGGGCTTTGGTGCTCGTGTACTAGCGGGAACGGAACTTAGGCGGCGGTCGATGGTGCAAAGGTTAGCGTATCAGACTGTTATACCCAAATTCGGCGGGTTCAAACCGATTGAAACCGTGGCGAAAGGGCGAAAAAATCCTTCGTACGCCTTCCTTCGGAGGGGAAGTAAAGTCGGCTGTCCCATGTTAGTAGATTTACTGCAATTTAAATATCTTCAAGCATAAATAATGCCTCTGAGCAAAATTCAAATTCCCTGTTTCATCGCCCAAGTAATACCTTCTTTCTTCCTTAGTTGGGTGAAAGGAGAGTAGGCGAAATTTGCTTGGTCAGACGGAAGAGCAGGCCTCATGGCCGGAGTCCTTGCCACGTAAAATAAGGCATGAATTCAACAACACCCCCTCTTGGACTCATGCATTACAATCTACAGCCTCTAATGACCATAGCAAATGGCTTCCGGAGTCCCAAAACTGCATGCACGCAGTTCTCACCCGCGAGTGGCTGAGGGCGCGCGCGGCGGCGCCGGCGTCCAGAGGCAGCGCGGAGGGCGCGGGCAGCAGAGGGCGTCGCGGCGCCGCGCGGAGGCCCTCGCTCGGCGCCTCCACCGCCGCCGCCGGCGCCGGCGCTAGCCAGCAGCACTGCGCGCCCGCGCGCGAACCCCCGCGGCCCCTTCAACGACCGCGCGCAGGGCCGCCAACTGCGCGCCGACCACTCCCTCGCGGCCCGCCGACGCCTCCGCCGACACCACCACCAGCCACGCCACAGCCCTGCGAGCATACCAACGCCAGATTCTGGGCGACTGGAAGGATATGGCTTTCAGATACTTTGAGAGTGAGCGTTTTTGGAGGGTTTTTTTCATACCCTCTTTTAGTTTGTGTGCAAAATATCGGCCATCTCGGACCACGCACCATTATTCTCCTAGGCTCAGTAATGTTTGTCCCGGAGAGATCAACGTGTATTACTCGCTATGAGAAACAGCCTTTTCGGCTGTACCATTGTTTCAGAGAAGGATGAATGATGTAAATTGAAATATAGATTTATGAACTATAAGGTGATAGGATGATAATGAGAGAGACTCAGGAACCTACAGTCTCCTCAGCGCAGGCCACGACAGCCGCAACCACCTACGCCATGGTAGCCGACCATACCCTATTTTATTATACTAAAAATATGATAAATCTAGGGATTCAATTTTTCTGGGTGATTACTTGCCTCTAGAAATAGTCCTGAGCAATGCAGTTTTTATAGAAGTTGTACATTTCTTAATAAGCATAACGACTGAACTCTTGCAGTGTTTGGAAGAGCCAACTTTTGAATATAGTTATTAAGCCTTTCATTTCATATAACAACCTAAAAAAACTCTATCAAAATTGAGGCTGAACAGCGGTGGTATTCCAAATGAGTATACTTGGTGTACTTTAACTAGTGAAGTATTTGCTTCGAACTGGCCTAATTGTGGTTAACAGTACCTATTTCAATAATTACGTTTTAAGACTCGGAAACTAAAAAATCGAAGTATTACACGTAGTCCCAATGTGTGTGACATTCTTTATTATAGATCCAGTACCTAAGTCATTGTTCGTTTCTGAAAGAGACGAGTAATTATATGGATAGGTAATTAGTTAAAACAAATGTTATATTAGAAATCCTGTTGGTGTAACAGTAGAAGGAGACGCTGAAGAAACAGAAATACCTACAATTGCCCCACAGCCAGCCACATTTCTCCACCACAAAACTCACATCAGTGTGTGAGAATTGATCCCGGGTATCACAGGGGAAAAGACAGCGACCGGACTATGTCTCTATTCTAGGGTTTGCTAGGTTACGCTAGCTTAGAACGCTCCTTTATGCGTGATGGAACACTTTTCTTCATTATGTTCCTCAGTACCTACGTCATCTCGACAATACCTGAGCTGAATAGTTTGATGAACGGTTGAAGGGTGATGACGATTACGATTTCAATGAAAATTGAGTAATGGTGGAATGAAAGACCGAGGAAACGGGAGGACCCTGAGAAAAACTGCCAAAAACCCAGTTTATCTACAACTAATTTGGATGGATTGACAAAGGTTGAGTTCGTCAGGCAAGATTAACTGTGTGACCTCTGCACTATGGGCCAGCTTGATGGAGGGCAGTCATGCATTTTATGTTTCGCTGAAAATCATCAAACTAGCTTTTGCTAGCGTCGCCATCCTATCTTCCCTCTCTCGGTCGACATCGCAGAAATTTCCTCTCTGGAGCTTCGCAGA
>JAHLJT010004567.1:118030740-118108741 GCA_031308135.1 Acheta domesticus | reverse complement strand
TATTTAGGAATACTTGTGTGTTATCGCGACCTTAAAGTAAAAAGGTTCTATCTAACATTTTTTCCAAAAATGACTTTATGTATATTTGTAATGGTAGCGATGAGATTTACATAACCTCTAAGTTACATTGATCTACGAAGCTTAGTTTCTGAGATACAGATAAGGTAAAATGGTTCTATCTGCAAAACGTATGTTCAAGTTCGGGAAAAAAGGTTCTATCTGCTTCACCGCGCAAACCAATCTGTTAAATGTAGTGGACATTATCTTGTTGGCTGCGCAAAGTGTCCAGGTATTGTAAGATCTTTTGAGAAGCAGATTTAATTGCAATGTTGTGTGACAGTGAAACTGAAGATGCTGTTTTTGAGCATTCTTGTTCTGAATACGATTCTAATGCGGCAAGCAGTACTGAAGAAGACGAGACACCGAGGCAAAACAGTGCTGTAAGCACTGTTTGTGTTAAAGCAAAACAGTTCTGCAAGAAGGTAAACATATTTTTATAAATATCGAACTATTTATTCTTTATCGGGTTTAATTGGTAGCCATCTATAATTTATAATAGTTCGACAAAATTGGGCATTTGGATATTTCTTACGACGCCTGAGTGAATGTCTTGCTAAATCAACGAATTTATAGGTTATGCGACACAAACTATTTGTACTCCACTTCACATGTTGATATAATATAAAAAAATGGTACCTGTAAATCCTGTTTACAACCCGGATTATTACGATTTTACTTCTTTTCGGTTAATACGTAAATGTATTGTTAACCCTTCGTTAGGAGCCTCTGTATCTAGTAGACCCAAACCGTTTTAAGAACTCAATATCTCGCTGTGTTGTGGCTGTAAGTTTTCCCAATCTGGTGGCATCGTGTAATAAGAAGGATTCGAAAAAAGTGCAAGGGTCGAAGAAACATCAAGCTGGCTTATAACATTTAAATTACAGAGGCAAGGTCATCAAGCTTAACAATTTAACAAAACTACAAATTGTGGAAATTTTTGTCGTCACAACTGCACTCTAAATGTCACTCCAGAAGAGCAAGAGAGATTATTTATTTCGTTTTACAAATTAGAAACTCATTCTGAAAAGGTCAGCGACACGCTGAGGACATCAAATCCTTTCCAGAAAAAAAGAAATCTAACAGAAAATATTCTAAACCTTCGAAAGAAAAACACATTCGTTTACAAGTTTTATGTTTCAAATAAAGAAACTATTGTGTATAAGAAGTTCTTCCTCAACACACTTTCTATAAGCCAGAGGATGATAAATAATGCACATTTACACAAAGATAAAATAACAGGAACACCAAAATTGTACGATCGAGGTAACAAAACTATGAATAAAATACCAAAAGACGTGAAAGACAGAGTGAGGGAACACATTAAATCTTTCCCTAAAAAAGAGTCACTATTGTAGACCTATTACAACTAAGGAGTGTCTCTCCTCCAACTTAAATATCACGAAAACGTGCGACCTCTACAAGGAATGTTGTGTAAACGAAAGATGTCAATTTGTAAAATTATCTTTATATCGGAATATTTTAATGAAGAATTTAATTTGGATTTCTTTCAGCCAAAAGCGGATAGATGCGAATACAGAATTAATGAGTTGGAAAATAATATTTCTAATGATTTAAAATTAAAATACACTAAAAACATAGATAACAAGGAAAACAGGAGAAATGAAAGAGAGGAAGATCATAAGATCAGAGATGAACAAACAATTGTAGTGTCCTTTCATTTAGAAAATGTGATAGGAATTATGAGAGCAAACAAGTATTTTCTTCTCTAGGAGAATATTAAATTTATTTAACATGACAGTTCATGCTTTCCCAAACAAAGTTGTATATTGCGCAATTTGGACCGAAATTGACACAGGCCATTCTGGAAATGACATTGCCAATGCCGTTTCCCAATTTTGGAAAAAATAATTCAAAACTCACCTAAGGTAAAACATATTATAATGTGGAGCGACAGCTGTGTAACCCAAAACAATAATCAGGTGATTTCTCTGTAAATGAAGGACTTTGTAAAAAACACCCACAAATCGATGATATAGTTTTGAAATGCTATACTGCTGGTCACTTGTGTATTCCGGAAGTACACAATGCTCATTACCAGGTAGAGAAAGCTCTGAGAGCTAGTGAATTCACCGATTTCTTTCATGCGGATACATTTGGCAGTAAATAGAAAAAAGCCACTTAATATTATTCAGATGCAAACAATGCATTTTAAGGATTTCCATAAAAGCAGCAAACATCTTCATTTTAATAAATACCTTTCTGTCAAGTTTCGCAATTAAAATTCACTCAAAGACAAGCTGAAGTAGAGTATAAAATTAAACGTTCTGATTCACAATTTTCCACCGTAAATGTGCGACCATACATTTCTACAAGATGGGTGGCGAAAAGTTCTTCTCCCATCTATTCGCCTGTGCAAACGTACGTGGCGAAAGACAAGTTTTTAAAGAAGGAAAAGGTAGCCGATTTAGCATACATGTTGAAATGGATGCAAACTCTGGATCAAACCTACTTCATAGAATTGCTTAAAAAACAAAAATAATATTATGGCTACACGACATTTTACTTTAATGTGTTTGTAATATATAATTTGAAATTTAAGTGTAATTCAGTAATTTACAATAGCCACTTCTAGTTGGCTAAGTCTAAGTAATGACATGAAATTAAAATTGAGTACTCTAAATAAGAATTTTACTAAAATGTAAGCACATTTCATTGAATTCTTTAAAATTTAATAAATGATACAGTTACATGTGTATTTGCAATTATTTGAGTAATATGCCAGTCAAATGTTCATACAAACAAAGATAGAACCTTTTTGCTCGAACTTGAAAATGCACATTGAAAGTAAAAAGGTTCTATCTGTAAAAATAGGTTCTTGGTTCGTGCCAAAGTTACAATGCTTTTAGAATAATTATCAGTCTACAGTTTTGTGCTTGGATGTCAAGTACACTGACAAAGTTTCAATACATTTAATAAAATAGTTTTTGTTTTAGAGAGGGACAAAACTTTGAAATGCTCTCCTGTAAAATTTACTGCGGTGCAGATAGAACCTTTTTACTTTAAGGTCGCGTTTTGTTACATTTCTGACATTTCCAACAATTACAGGCAGTTAATTCTCGTAAAAGATAATCGAGAATAAATTAACTTTGGTATGTGTTGCAACAAACAACATTAGATTCCACATCTAAGTGAATATGTATCAAAGGAAGAAGGATGGGCAAATGTAATCGAAACATGATGTAATAAAACCCGATATATAGTTAAATTTAAACTGAACGAAAAATACAGGAATGATCTTTCGCGATAAAATGAAAGAGAGAGTTTGATTTCTATGCAATTTAATCCAACGTTTAGTAATATTTGAATTGCTACTCTCACACGTGCCGTTCAAGAATGGGGTTTTACTATGATGTTATTTTTCTCCTTTAAAATAATTATTTGCAAAGCGCAAAAAATTTCATGGTTCAGTTAATATTCACTACTGTGTTCACCCTTGAAACGAGGATGTATAAAATAGCATCGATAGTTCTTATTACGTTTAGTTCTACTGTGAAGGGAGAAGCACATTCTTTTTACCGGTCATTAGCCTATCGCAAAGACTGTTTTCGGTGTCTTTAATTGGTGTATTGCCTTTTTCAAGACTCGTCGATTATAGATTCTATTATAATATCAAACCTTCATAATGGAATAAGAAGGCGAATTAATGCACCACTGATTCATGTATAGGGACAATTAGTTTGCTCTTGATTCCTGTGCCGAAAACACATGATACACAAGATGCACTTTTGTTGCAAGACATATATTTCAAAGTGCAAAAATTAGTTTGAAATGTATATTTCTATACGGATTTATTTTATTATAGATCTAATAAATTCGTGTTAATGATGCATAGATGAATGAAAAAAACGAAGAAATAGTTAAAAAGAACAAAAAACATGAAACCGCAGGTTTTTATGAGAATGGAAGTTGTTGGAACATTATATCTGATAGGAAACGTTTGTTTCTTTAAAACGAAGAAGAATGGATGTTAAAGTGAGATGTCTACTTCAATACACCATGACTGCCATGTTTGATCTTGATTTACCCTCGAATTTTGAATAGACCATATTTTCTAATCCGAAAAATCATATGCGTAGCATTAGTTTGCAAAGTAATGTGTTTCATGTACTCGGTACAACTGGTCTTTTTCTTCTTCTAATAATTATGATTGATACTGGACTGTGGGCGCAGTATATCCTTCTCCGTTGTCCACAAACATTTCTTATCACTGACGTTTCTTAGGTTCTATCTGCAGTGGTATAATTTATGCCTTGTGTAAGTTTCCTTATCATCAGCTAAGAATGAAAAGATGTAGATAGCAGAAATGTAAACAATCTCGTAAATCTGGCTACTTGTTTGGGAGAATGCGTTTCCCGTTTAATGAACATTTTCGTTTTGTACACTATGCTTTCTTCTGTGAGATATTATATTCACTACATTTCCACTGTCTTTCTATTCTTATTCAGATCCTCTTTCACTGTAAATTCAAAATATCCGCCCGAACAGGGACTTGAACCCTGGACCCTTAGGTTAAAAGCCTAATGCTCTACCGACTGAGCTATCCGGGCTCTGATAATTGCCAAAGAAAACGTGTATTTGATTGAAGCATCTAGTTTTGTTTGGTTTCTTTGCTTCAGTATCAATTTATTGATATACAGTGCATTGTTAAATATAACATGTTTTATAAGTCACGTTTTCAAATTTTTATAATTCAGCGAACACAACAATTCGTATTTTCCAATAAACTCTCTAATTTCACATCAATGTTAGTATTCTTAAGGATCTTGATGTATAATAAAGTATCAATGATTTATGTACCAGTTAAATCAGGCATTTGAAAACAGTTATACAATATTAAGAAAATAAGGTACCACAGGTAAGGTATACATCCATTATAATGTAAGACACGACATAAAAATAATAGTTTATACAATGCAGTTTCTATTGCGTGATACTTACAATAATACAAAATTCTTAATGAAATAAGCTAATCATTTACAGAGACAATTCACAAACATTTTCCTATTCATGAGGGAATTCACGAGATATATCAAAAAAGCAAATGGGGAGATACTTTCGACGCTTTAAAAACTAAAATTTCAAGAATTTTCCACTCCAGGGAATGGACAGTCCAAAACTCATCAAATCTGAAATGAGTTGTCCGAGATCACAAGAGTAGAACAAACGCACACGCTTATGACATCACAGAAAGCTAGATTATTTCGCGGCCATTGACGGATCGAATGAATATTTGACCGACAGGGGAATCTGGGACCAGGGAGATCAAAGATTAGAACTTATTTCCGATATGTTGTTGGATTCCAATAATTCGAATGCGACGTATTTTTTATGTATCGCTTTTATTCAAGAGAAACAGATTCCGAGAAGGTTTTATCTTCTACAACCAATTTTTCTGGTTCTCTCACATTTAACCAGATTACAGTGATAGCTCATTGATGGTTTGAATTCAGGCGAAACAAACTAATCCACAACAAATAAAAAGAAAGAGACTAGTGGAATTTCAACAGCATAAACGTACTTGCATTATTTTTAATTTGTCAGTTTTAGAAAATACAGGGAGTTGAACAAAAATACCTGTGTCTACTCTCTCATACAGCGTATCTTTACCCCTGGAAGAAGTTTTAAAAAATTGGAGCCTTTTTTGAGAAAAAGTTGTTTTTTGTAAATTGCATTAACTTCCAATAGAAATCACTAGAAAATGTCTTCATTTTTCAAAACTATTGTACACGGCCTTTACTAAAGATCTGAATGTTTTGGAACATGTTTTGTTTAGAACCAGAAATCTCTATCTTCAATATTGTTCTTTTGCAGTATTGATTTCAATTTTCGAAATCACAGATTTTGCCACACACTAATTTTTTGATACATACAAACAGTAATTTTTTTATACATACGAGTAGAAATGTTAAAGAAATTAGTAGTCCTTCCAAAGCACGTACTTTATCGCATTATTCCTATATGCTCCGCAATATTATACAAACAACATACAGCAATTTTTTTCCGCTCCGAGACCCGATCCTAAATTCACAGATTTAACTTGCTGGCATTCATGCCACTACGACACATAAGCACGCTTTGACCAAACTCTGGCAAAGACATAAACACGTAAATGTCTGATTTTCCGAGTAAAAAAAAAAACAAACAAACAAATAATTGAGGACAAAGTATAAAAAATTCCACCGTAAATAATATATTTTTACTTTCGCGTATATTAGGAGAAATATACGTAGTATAGTATATGTTTTGCTGCGCGACAAAATGGCGAATTTCGGCAGAAAAAAAATTCGTTGCCGGGCCATGATAACGAACTAGTGGTGCTACAAATGGCACAGACTTTCTCGTATTAGTTTTCTATTTCCTTGGGTCTGGGCTAGCTGTTCGAAATTGCCACATACTCTTGCCAGGTACCATCTATCGCCGACCGAAGTACATTTTTTTGACACTTTCCCAATTTTTCGGTGTCCTAATGGTAGAATGGAAATATTAATTTTATAATATTAAAGAACACAAAAACTTCATCATAAATGGCAATTTTCTTTGAAACATTTGTAGCCGTTTTTAAGAAAATGGACCGGACTGTCAGGTGTATGTGAACAACACTAGCGCCTAAACTATGCTTACGATAATCAACATTTTCTTCCGGGCTAGGAGGCCGTTGATTACAACTCCGGCCGTGAAAGCCTACATTGTTATATGCTTACAATGTTTTCCAAATTGAAGAAATCCTATTCCATCTGTCCTGAGTCAAAGCTCTGAGATTTTGAAAAAACATTCATTAATTTTTGGGGGTACTTTACATGAAGCCCCCCGGACATATTCAAAAATTTCTAAAAAATGGCTCCAAATTTTTTCTTTAAATTTCTTGTAAGAATAGAGTAAAATACACTTATTAAGGTGGCATAGGTCTGATTTTCACGGTTAACTCTGAATTTTCTATAATTGCAAAAGTTAGAAGTTTACTCGGCGTCTTCATCCAACTACAAAATTGCAAATAGACCTTTCCTTCAAATAAAATGTATTATTCATAGTCAGTTCTTTCTTTAAGGTCATGAACATTTTTTCAAAATTTCAATAGTTTTCGCGGATTATTGCGTGCAATATGTGCAATTAAAAAAATACAAAAACCAATATTTTCTCAAAAACGGCTTCAAATATTTTCTTTAAATAGTGCTAAATGTTCCCTATTAAATGACATAAACGCTATATTGCTCTATTCTTTTCTTTTCTCAAAAGTTGTAAAAAATATATTTTTTTGACTTCACTCTCGCGTCGATAATATTTACAATAGCAGCGATTTTTTCACATTATTGTATTTATCATTTATTTATATAATGTCAACGTTTCTCGAGTACTCAACCGTTTTCTGTAGAAACTAGCTCAAAATTCCGCATTTTCAGAAACGCTCAAACGCCATTTTCTGAAAAAGAACTCGAAATATGTTCTTCAAAATTTTAGAGCGGATTGTACTCAATTGTACTCTTTAATATGACGTAAAGTTCAATTTGAGTTATTTTTTGTTTCTTCAGAAATTACACAAATGTAAGGTTTTTGGGTAGATTTTGCACATCATCAATATGCACATTACCAGCAATTTATAAACATTATTATATTTATATATTATATATTTATTGTGTCCTTCTAATGAGCTTTCGCTCGATGGCAGGGTTTGTACAGATCATATAAAGATACAAATACAACTTAGAAATACATATTAAAGGAAAACTACAAGTAAGTGAGAAATAAAACACACGTAAATATTTTGCATCACACACAGTTCCCTAGATGATTCCGGAAGGAATGCACACTAGGGGGAAAAGTCGCTAGTGCTGCAGCAGGTAGATTGTTCCAGTCAGTTATTTTCCGGTTTGCAAATGAGTATTTACCTACATCGGTTTTTGGATTCCTATATTTAATTTTATATGGATGGTCTCCCCTTCCGAAATTCTAAGGGTGCCCTATCCTAGTTCGAATGTCGTTTAACGCTTTACATCCAGTGTATGCTTTGAAAAGATTTACTAGCCTAGCTGTCTGTCGACGTTTCCCTAGGTGTTCCCACATCTCTGTCTGAGCATTGTTGTTATCTATAAGTTTTATCGCTCTCTTTTGGATACGATTTAACAAGTTTATCTGCCCAGCTCTCCCAACACGCGAAGCTATATTCCATTACCGGACGTACAAGAGAAGTATACGCTAAGCGCTTTGTATTCGCATTTCCTTTCCTCAATATCCTCATTACAAAATGGAGTGATTTCCAAGCTTTCCGCGCAACGTCATTGATGTGGTCGGACCAGTTTAGATCGCTTCGAATAACAACCCCCAAATACTTGAAGCTACTAACCTCAGGCACAGGTTGATCTTCAAGTGTGTATTTTAGTGAAATTTTGTCGCATTTCCTTCTGAAAGTTACAGCTTTGCATTTCTTGGGATTAATTTTCATTTCATTTTCTTCCGCCCTTTTCATAATTGTATCGAGATCCTTCTGCAAAATCAGCTGATCTCGAGCATCTTGTATTCGTCGATATAGTATGCAGTCATCTGCGAGAGCCTAATCGTTGAATTAATAGAATCGAAAATATCATAACGTAAGCTAGAAATAGAAGGGGGTCTAGCACGCTTCCTTGCGCAAGCCTGACGTCACGTGAATTTCATCAGAAATATAATCGTCTATCTTATCTCTTTGAGATTTGTGAGTGTATGTGCTTCAAATGACTTCAAATGAAATTTTTTGAAAACTCAAAAATGTTCTGTGAAAAAAAAGCTTCAAATTTCGCATTTTTGGAAACGCGTAAACGCTGTCCTTCTAAAAGAACACTACTCTCCCCTCTAATTTTTTCGCCACAGAATAATTATAGACCTTTTTCGAGGATAATTCTACGAATTTTCTGTCAGTGATAGGGATTCAGAACATTACTTATCGTACTATGCTGTTTTAGATACAGCCATACAGTCGGTTGAACAACGATTTCATTCTGTCCGTCCGTCCGTCTGTCTGTGAACAACGCTAGCGACTAAACGGTTCTGTCGTTTTTGTCCAAAATTGATATTCCCCGATCGATCTGCTTGATCTTGTGACCTCTTGAATTTGAAACCGATATTTTAATTGTGGAGGGTACTTTACATGAAGCCCATTGGACATTTTCAAAATTTTCAAAATAATACTCCAACATGTTTGATGAAATTTTGTTGTTGGATAGTCTAGACGGCGCTTAAGAAAATGGTGGAGGTCGTGTTGGTTGAAAACCCTGATAATTCGAAAATTGAAGAAATTATTTTTTTTCGGCGTCTTCCTACAACTACAATAGAAAGATAATTTTTTAATGAGATATGCATCAAAAACCGATCTTCAAATGGGGTCATGTTGAATTTTTCGAAAATATGAGTATTTGTGGAGTAATTATGCGTCAAAATTAGTCGCCTGCTCTGAAAGTCCTTCGCTTCCTGATCGTAATTTCGGAGGTGTTTTGAATAAGGTGAATTCAAAAAAGTTCTTTAAAATTTAGGGGTACTTTACATGCAGTCTCAGGGACAGTTTCAAAATTTTCTCAAAAATGTCTCGAAATAGTTATAATATGTATATTTAATATTTTGTTACATTGGAGCTTTCATTAAATGCTTACAAATTAATCATTTAGAAATTATTGAAAACCTACTTGAAATAAATATGAAATAGAGATTGCTAACTTTCAGTTGCCCGCTCCCAAATTACGCAGTGGATTGATAAGTTAGAATTTGTATATTACTTCTGATTTCATTTCATTAATATTATTTATTATATTTATATTATTTCATTTTAAATTGCTTCCTTTAATTTTGTTAAATGTGAAAAGGAATAGATGAGTGGTCGTTATCGGTTGTTGTAACCCATTGTTGTAACGCCGCGCTGATAAGGCAACAATGACAACTATTTTGTATGCGGTAATGTAAACTAATACTTAGTATATTTGTAGAATATTACAATATGATACTGTTTAATTATAACCATTGTATGTTACTAATATTTAGTAGTGAATACACTTCATACCTTATAGCTACAATGATTTACCAATGCCAGAAATATATTTTTACATTCTCGCGCTTTTTCAATTAAAGTTTTGAATACAAATATCTATTGCTTGAAACTATTTAATTTTCGCACCAAATGTTCTACAAGTTCAAATGCGTTTTACCAAAAATGATGATGAATAAATACGGTGAGTAATTGTGGTATAAATAATATTACATAACCACTTCTAATGGCGAAAAAGTACGTGCTGTTCGAGCACCATTAGTTTCAAAAAAAAAAAAAGTTAATTCGCACAATTCCAACAATTTGTATAGATCTTTGCATTTGTGAGCTGAATTTATTGAAATGACTTCCAATAAAATGTTTCGGAAACTCACAAGATTTCTGTAAAAAAGAGCTTCAAATTTCGTATTTACAGTAACGCTAAAACGTCATTTCCTTAAAAAAGGGGTCCAAACATTTCAACAAAAATTTCAATATAAGACGAGGTTTTAATCTTTTTTAACATTCAGAAAGTAATATATCGGTTCTACCACTAAGAAACGGAAAAACGGGGAACATTTTGAAAAAAATGCACTTTGGGCGGCCATAAATTTTAGCTGGTAAGAGGGTGGGGCAAGATCAACGAATTAGCCCACACAAAAATAAATTGTATAACTAATACGAGAAAGTCT
This sequence comes from Acheta domesticus, assembly GCA_031308135.1. Lineage (NCBI taxonomy): Eukaryota > Metazoa > Arthropoda > Insecta > Orthoptera > Gryllidae > Acheta > Acheta domesticus. Next base: position 118,097,983 of record JAHLJT010004567.1, on the reverse strand, counting down.
ATGCCATTATGTTGCACCACTAGTTTTTGAGTATTTTGTAACAATAAGTCGCACCTGCCACATGTGTCGCAGCAGGGCGGCCGCTCGTTGGGTGGCGCGCGGGCGGTCGTGCGCGGGGCGGCGCCAGGGCGAGGAAGCGCGCGCGCGACGTCCAGCGCGGGTCGGCGCGCAGCTCGCGCAGCAGCGTGCGCATGCGCAGCCCCGCGCCCAGCACCAGCGCGCAGTCCGTCACGCGCTCAGCCCAGTTGAGCGCCGGCCGGATGCCGCGCGGCGCCGCGGCCGGGGCCCCGCCGCTCAGCAGCAGCTGCACCGCCACCTGCGGAGATGTGGATGTCTGAGCACGGCAACTGCTATGGCCAGTGAATGTCTTGTAAGCCTAGAGGTAGTGTTCCTCCAACACTGGACGGGAGATCCGATGCCGACCTACTCGTCTTGCTGGGGATTTACCTATCCAGGTGGCTCCACAGCAAAGCACCCCCCCCCCCAGCAGGCAAGATGCGACTGGTGACCACACATGTGCGGTAGTGTAGTTTGTAGCAGTGCGTGGATGTAAGGGGAGAGGATAAGAGAAGGAAGAGGAAGACAAGTTCGCGCGTGGTCCGTGCCGCTCTGTCATTTCCTTGGAATAGATTGGATAAACCATGGAAAACTAACGTTCACAGTTGCCTGCTGCATGAATCTTCTCCAGAGCGTTTGATTTCGAATAGTTACACAACTAGTATCAAAAATTCGCCACGTCTTGTATCGAATCTAGGACCCCTTGAGATGATCAGCAAAGACAGCAGCAATATTCCCGCTGAGCTAATTTCAGCCGGTCCCGCCTGGTGTAATATTGTTTGTAACACCATCGGGTGCAATAGAAGAGTTTGTTTTTTGTGTGATGTAATTCCAAGGAATACAATTTTTCATGAAGAAATATTATTCTAATTTAACAATATTTTTTGAAATAGAATTCAACTGTTTGGGAATGCCTTTAACATACGAGAAATATTAATCCTGAACCAAATATTTGTCAGCGAGAAGGTGAAGCGTCTTAAAAATATAAGTATCATAAAAGTATAAACAAACGAAAATAGAGGTACATCAAATTGAAAATAAGTTCTCCAATTTTTCTTCGAGATTAAAGATGTATGAAATTAATATTTATTAATTTCACAAAGAAGATTATTAAGGAAGTAAATTTTTTTATCGTTTGTAACAAATCTACAAATTTTTTTATTCACTCAACTTTTATACTCTTTACCCAACTATTAAAATGATGACATGCTATTATCAAACTCATGAATTGATTAACTTATATTGAAATTCGATTGCCCCAACCAGCTCAATAAATTAATAATTTATACAATGGGTTCGTATTTTGCCACTACCATTTGCTTTCCAGTTTCAGCATGGACGACTCGATCCGCCCGCCATACGGAAGACGAGAAACCTCTGAAAGTTAATCTTTACGCAAAGATTGCTAGCTATAGATTATGCAGGATTGCATAATAATCATGTGATCTGATATTCATTAAAACAGTAACAGATTGATTTATTCAACTGATTTTCTTTCAATTGCCGCGTTCTCCGCTCTTCTTTCTTGCTACCACTATCTTGTCTAATACTTATCGTCGATATTCACTAATACAGTCCCTGTCGCGAACACTTCTATCTCCTGCATCAGATGTGCACTTACCCACGAACTTATTCGCCTCGAGCTCCACTAAACTATCTATACGTTGCTGATTCTAATATATCCGTATCCTATGTCTTCCCTTGGTTTTTACCCAAAAATCGCACGACTTATTAAAGTTTGTGACTAAAGTCCTACCACGTCACTCCCTTCTTTCACTATTGTCCTGTCCTTGAATCCCGAGTTTTTAATAATTTCACAAATAGTCCAATTCAATGGTACTGCACAATGTCTATCGTAAATCCAATTATACTATTGTTCAGTACCGAATTCAATTAATGGCTATCGGATTAATGTTCCCAAATCCAATGTTCAAATTTACAATTCGACAAAGTTCAACTCTCCTCCAAGAATTATTTAAAATAATCTTCCTACCACACTAAATTATAATATATTAATCGTATCTGTAACTTGTTCACAGTCCTATCATTCCCTCGCTATGAAAGTTAGAGTTCAAATTTCTAAAGTTCCAAATTGCTCGTCACACGCAATTATTTCTAAACCAACCTTTGTGTCGCGATCCCGTAATAGAGTGATCGAGACGATGCCTTCTTCCTCGCAAGAGACAATCCTTTCATTATTTTTCCCAGAAACCCTCTCACATCCGGTCATTTAACTATTACCGCACCAGAATTACACGATATCCACCCCACGACCACACTGATTACAGCGTCTACGTGTCTATAGGACGAACCTCTCTCCCATGTTTACCGGTTCCCTAGCAACCACATGCGACTGTCTGATCTTTTCCCTATAATGCACCTACATTCGAACTTTTGCCGTAAATATTGTATACCCACGTTTTGTTATATTACACGTTTGATCATTAGATCAAGTTACACATTATATTTTATCGTGTGTAACTGAGTCTAAGAAAAAAACATAGCATTAAAAAATAATATATTTTTGATAAGAAACTATTGTTACATAAGCACTATTGCTACACAAGGTCATAACTATTGCTACACAAGCACATTATGAATTAGAGACACGAAAAGGTAAAAATGATAATTAAAGAAAGGAATGATACATGTATATAAAATAATTATTCTCTTTCTGTATTACCATCTGCGCGGGGTGACAAGTTGAAATTCACATTATTGCAAATAATATTGACATTAAGAACTAATAAAAACTTTTGTGATCGGGAAAAAGTCATGTATATTAAAATTTTACTGAAGATGACTAAAAAGCACTGAGAGAAATTGTCACAGCTTTTTCATACAGAAGGCCATGGAGAACGCTATCGTTGACATATCGCTCAGAAATATACTGTAACAACTGCGAAGTAAAAGGTTCGAATATTATTCCATAGATTATGCTTGGGTCAAGGAGTTAATGAACTGATGAACCAAACCTATATATGTCCTATGGAAACGAACACCTTGTGTGTTACAGTTCAATTAAAATTGCTGAGGAATACAACTATTGAGTAACTATGGGCTAAGTTTTCATTTCCATAGCTTTACTTTTAGACGATGTTAATACAGAATTGTCAACGCCCATGGAACTGCTCTAAGGCATGAGACAATGATAGTTGCAAGACCACCTCCATCACACCTGTTGTAGGTTCTTGTATCTTCTTGTTGGGTTATCTGCTTTTCTATTGGCGTGTTAATTCCGTTTTTTTCATTTCTTTCATGGTGCATACATATTTTTTGTGTGTGCAGTCTTCAGATATGTATTATTGTCGTAATATCAAATAATTAGGAGCATGATGTTTATACAAATAGCAGCAGGAGCTGCAACAGTGGTGCACCAGCAACCTTACAGATACAAACGAAGGAAAGTCAGTCTTGAAACGAAGGAACCTTCCGGGTTGTATAGCCGTGGTCGATCGGACATATCGAAGGACATCTGACTTTTTTAATAATATATCCAGCCATGCATGCCTACATTGTTTTATTTATTATTTTGAATCCCGATTCGACATCAGATGGTGAAATAATTATTTCACCATATGATGTTGAATCGGGAGTCACCAGTTATAATTGGCCAAATTATCTCTATTGATAAAGGAACGCGTATCCGGAACGTTGATCCTAGTGTTTACCTGACCGAGATTAATTTCGTCGAGGTATCAAACTGATATTCGCGTGTTAAGATTAATATTGCTAAGATATCAAGGTGTCATTCAAAGGTTCCTTATCCTGCCACAATCGCGACTCGAGAATCCGCGAGTACACGTCACATGACGTCGGTATCTGGGACATCGGAAATCCACCAACCTTCACCGAGTGTTCCTACAGTGTAGAAACAGTCATCAAGTCACAACTTGACGGTCGGGGTTAAAGGACGCAGGTTTGACACTGTACTGGGCAGTTTTTACCCTGCAGTGGTCGCGTGGATTACTATTGAAATCCAGTCGAATTCATTCGCTGTTTACAGCAAGAGTTAATCAACTTTTGGCATGGAATTTTCAGAACCTTTAGTAGAAGGCTTCAGCTATGAAATTACAGCAAAATAGGAACTTAAGTAATAACTGTTGCATAAGTGATAAGCGACAGAATTAGCTTGGATTACAGTAGTAACCCACGCGACTTCTCGCGGTTCAGTTTCTGACCTAACCTGATATCATGAATATCGCTGCAATCGATGCTCTGAATGTTTATCCAAAGTTCAATAGTGGAGAAAGGTTGACCAGAAGAGGATTTAGGAAGGATCTTGCTTTGTCCTTTATGAATCCAGAAATGAAATGAAAGATGGAGAGAAAATCTGTGCCGACAGCAATAAGAAAACGCGGCAGACTTCTGTTGGGAATTCGAGAAGGCACCGAGGGTTCAGTGGAGTCACCAAAGGGCAACGTGGGGCGTTCTTATCTCTGTGGACGCCAACGAAAGAAGAGCACTCGACAGTACTGCGTAAATTGTGTCCAGTGGGTGTTCCACAATAAAAAAAATCTGTGTGAGATGATCATCTGGTATTGACATTGAAACACATTCAGAATAGAGACTCCAAATGTTTAAAGAATTTTGTCACTCTGCTTTATTTAATAAGTGTAATTCAAACTAAAACAAGTGCACAATGTATATAGAGCCCAAGAATTTTCGAAAACAAATATCTCGCATGTATTTGAGTATATTGTTTGAAAGGCATAATACATGCATTTTGTGTTGCATTTCATAGAATTTGTAATACATCAACATTTTAATGAATTACTTAGTACTTTGTAACTGTTGCTATTAATGCTTAAGTTACCATTACTCATCCATATTTGAACTAAGGCGTTTTGTTTGTAAACTAATATTAACAATAATTTGAAAAAGAAGGATTACAATTGTAATCCATGCGACCACGCGCGTTCCAACCAATTTTAGCGCGAACCACTGAAGGGTATATATAAAAGCAGTATATGTCGCCAGTAGAAATTGACTGCCTAGGTATAATACTCTCATCAATAGCGGTACAGAACGTCGACGATCTCCCACGTCGCCTCTTTGTTTGGGAGAGCCCAGCGACGCGACTTTACTTTAACCTGTCAGCGGTTGCTGAGATATAACTCACCCAATGTCATTGAATACCGATACTCCGTTTCTTACGGATTATTTTTAATCAAATGGCAGGTAAAGTCCAAATTCATAAAGCGTATAATTTTAACTAAGAAACATTCAGCGGTGAATACTTACAGACGCCGACACGGTATGGTGTGGCAATGGACAAGGAAAAATAATTTTCTACCATTAGAGCAAAACGTTAACTTTGAGCTCGTAATTCAGGAGGGCATTAAAAAAATGACACTTTGAATTCAATAAGGCGTACAGTTCGAGAAGACGCATTAGTATGGCATACAACTCCATGGATATCTGACAGAAAATATACAACAAGAATTACCTGTATACTCATTCCCCAATGGCATAGTTTCTTTGTACACATTCAAAAATTATGCAGCGCAACTCCGACACCTGGCCGCCATATTTGCCTTTTCCCTTTTCCTCATTCGCTAACTTCTTAAAAAGTTTTAGCTTTGAACTTATCATACAACTATGTGTTTTTTTCGTGCTGGCTCCCGACCTGACAATTCATACCAGTGGTGTGAAGGTCTTGTACTGGTGGTAGTGGCACACCTCGCAGGCACTGTGCCATGCCACGAGCTTCTCTGCGCCACTAGCGTCGTGAGAGGAAGCTATTAGTAACCCCGCCGTTTTAAATAAGTGATGGCGTTGTCTCTTGCGGCGAGGTGATGAACTGTGTGGAGGGGCGATTTCGTCGTGGCACTCGCCACGGAATCCCGCTCGTGGCATCGACCTTGACAACACTGATTTATGCCGCAGTCTTTTACACCCTAGAAAACCTTGAAATCTAGTCTCACTTCGAAACTTTGTTGTGACTAATAAGCCCATTGCTGCCGATGTCCTCTGCTGGTAGTAGATTATAAGCCCATGGCGGCGCTTGCATCGCATTACAGTTAGAGTGGTTTGGTGGCTGACAGATGGCGCTCGAGAAGCCCAAAGACACATTACAGAGTTTTCTCCATCTAGTACACAGGCAATAATATTCAAAACTCACATTCGTACAACATTCAGGCCAGGAGAGGAGTGGTCAGGAAAAGGGGTATTGTGGATGCTACGTGGCGCTTGAAATCGGCCCCACCATGCCACAACATCTATGCCCCCAGGCGGGATTCGAATTTACGATCTCCCAACTAGCAGCTACCACCGGACCATTATCCTATGGAACCTCCCTCAAGGCTACAGCTGTTGCTACAGTTGTCTCCGACCAGAAGATTTTTGCTCGAATCGCGACAATGGCATATTGTTCACATTAGCTAGGCAGCCAAGTTTAATTCAACCGGAAGGAGAACTCTACCTGCTGAAGGCTGCTTTTATTGAGGTGATTTCTTCGACCAATACCAGGCGAATAAAGGAACAGAACTTTAACAAACGCACCATGTACCGCAAGCAATCTTTCTTTCCTCATCTGTATGTACGCGCAGACTTACCTTGCACGCCAACACTTACTTCACACACTTACTTACGCGCACCCTCTTCCCTTGCACGCGCACACTTACTTTGTTTGCACTATACTACCACTATATACCCATAGGGACCGTAGAGAAAATCTCTGGCTGAGACGGTACCCCTTTGGGAGTGTTATCTTAATAACGAAAACAAATCGGAATCAAATGTAGGGCTTTGGTGCTCGTGTACTAGCGGGAACGGAACTTTAGGCGGCGTCGATGGTGCAAAGGTTAGCGTATCAGACTGTTATACCCAAATTCGCGGGTTCAAACCCGATTGAAACCGTGGCGAAAGGGCGAAAAAATCCTTCGTACGCCTTCCTTCGGAGGGGAAGTAAAGTCGGCTGTCCCATGTTAGTAGATTTACTGCAATTTAAATATCTTCAAGCATAAATAATGCCTCTGAGCAAAATTCAAATTGCCTGTTTCATCGCCCACGTAATACCTTCTTTCTTCCTTAGTTGGTAAAAGGAGAGTAGCGAAATTTGCTTGGTCAGACGGAAGAGCAGGCCTCATGGCCGGAGTCTTGCCACGTAAAATAAGGCATGAATTCAACAACACCCCCTCTTGGACTCATGCATTACATCTACAGCCTCTAATGACCATAGCAAGTGGCTTCCGGAGTCCCGAAAACTGCAATGCACGCAGTTCTCACCCGCGAGTGGCTGAGGGCGCGCGCGGCGGCGCCGGCGTCCAGAGGCAGCGCGGGCGCGGGCAGCAGAGGGCGTCGCGGCGCCGCGCGGAGGCCCTCGCTCGGCGCCTCCACCGCCGCCGCCGGCGCCGGCGCTAGCAGCAGCACTGCGCGCCCGCGCGCGAACCCCCGCGGCCCCTTCAACGACGCGCGCAGGGCCGCCAACTGCGCGCCGACCACTCCCTCGCGGCCCGCCGACGCCTCCGCAGGACACCACCACCAGCCACGCCACAGCCCTGCGAGCATAGCGAACGCCAGATTCTGGGCGACTGGAAGGATATGGCTTTCAGATACTTTGAGAGTGAGCGTTATTTGGAGGGTTTTTTTCATACCCTCTTTTAGTTTGTGTGCAAATATCGGCCATCTCGGACCCACGCACCATTATTCTCCTAGGCTCAGTAATGTTTGTCCCGGAGAGATCAACGTGTATTTTACTCGCTATGAGAAACAGCCTTTTCGGCTGTATCCATTGTTTCAGAGAAGGATGAATGATGTAAATTGAAATATGATTTATGAACTATAAGGTGATAGGATGATAATGAGAGACTCAGGAACCTACAGTCTCCTCAGCGCAGGCCACGACAGCCGCAACCACCTACGCCATGGTAGCCGACCATACCCTATTTTATTATACTAAAAATATGATAAATCTAGGGATTCAATTTTTTCTGGGTGATTACTTGCCTCTAGAAATAGCCCTGAGCAATGCAGTTTTTATAGAAGTTGTACATTTCTTAATAAGCATAACGACTGAACTCTTGCAGTGTTTGGAAGAGCCAACTTTTGAATATAGTTATTAAGCCTTTTCATTCATATAACAACCCAAAAAAACTCTATCAAAATTGAGGCTGAACAGCGGTGGTATTCCAACTGAGTATACTTGGTGTACTTTTAACTATTGAAGTATTTGCTTCGAACTGGCCTAATTTGTGGTTAACAGTACCTATTTCAATAATTACGTTTAAGACTCGGAAACTAAAAAATCGAAGTATTACACGTAGTCCCAATGTGTGTGACATTCTTTATTATAGATCCAGTACCTAAGTCATTGGTCGTTATCTGAAAGAGACGAGTAATTATATGGATAGGTGAATTAGTTAAAACAAATGTTATATTAGAAATCCTGTTGGTGTAACAGTAGAAGGAGACGCTGAAGAAACAGAAAGACCTACAATTGCCCCACAGCCAGCCACATTTCTCCACCACAAAACTCACATCAGTGTGTGAGAATTGATCCCGGGTATCACAGGGGAAAAGACAGCGACCGGACTATGTCTCTATTCTAGGGTTTGCTAGGTTACGCTAGCTTAGAACGCTCCTTTATGCGTGATGGAACACTTTTCTTCATTATGTTCCTCAGTACCTACGTCATCTCGAACAATACCTGAGCTGAATAGTTTGATGAACGGTTGAAGGGTGATGACGATTACGATTTCAATGAAAATTGAGTAATGGTGGAATGAAAGACCGAGGAAACGGAAGGACCCTGAGAAAAACTGCCAAAAACCCAGTTCATCTACAACTAATTTGGATGGATTGACAAAGGTTTGAGTTCGTCAGGCAAGATTAACTGTGTGACCTCTGCACTATGGGCCAGCTTGATGGAGGGCAGTCATGCATTTTATGTTTCGCTGAAAATCATCAAACTAGCTTTTGCTAGCGTCGCCATCCTATCTTCCCTCTCTCGGTCGACATCGCAGAAATTTCCTCTCTGGAGCTTCGCAGACGACATCAGTCATGCGGTAAATAGCAGAGCCCACTGTAGCGTGAGCTCTGGAGAGATTCTCGTAATGAAGTATTCTCTGAAATGCGCACAGCGATACTTCTGTTATCTTAATATTTTCGTTTTCGATATTACCAGAATAGACATTGATTCTGATGGAAGGATAGTATCTTAGCAGAAATGGTGTTTTATTAATGAAGGTATATTATTGAAAAAAAATGAAATGATAAAATCTTGTTAAATTTGCAGATTTTGTTTCTATTTCGACTTATTGTCAATGTAGAACCATCACCAATAAATTAATATTATGCATTCCCTTTACACGTACAATATGAGAAACCACTTAAGAAATACAAGTGTTGATTTAAATATTCATAATTTATATAAATTCCAGTACTAAAATTAATTTAAAATAAAGAAGAAAGAAAAATATAGGAAGAAAATAGCTCTAATGTATCATTTGATCATTTGGAAAATCTTCGGCGAGAAACCACGATGCATAGAAACAATTCTCAGGCTAGATACATGACAAAACTTACATTCGATTCCCAGAACTCAACTATTAACATTATAATTCAGTTCATCGCTTTTTTATTAACTTGGTCTCTTCTCTTTATCTAAGCGCTTCCGTATTTTCAAATACTTCTAATCCGTTTTATTGTATTTTCCTTTCGTGTTCTATTTTTATTACTTCCTGTGAAATCTAAATCTAATGAAAATATTTTAAATATGCGATATAAATGATATGAAAATTACTTTTCATTTATATTTTGTTTTTGTTCATCAGATGTGACTTGTTCATAATTTCTTTCAATCCTTTGATTAACAGAAACTTTCTCTTTCATCACTTGCGGATGGGGTATATTTTCCGGTTGTAATAATAGCGCTTTAATTATCCTTCCCTCTTTTAATGGAGAACGCAGCGACAATCTACTATTTTTAATTGATTGTACATTCCAGCTTCAGCATACATTTTCTACACCGAAACGCATTGATGTTTGTCTCCACTGTTTCGCTTTTGCCAAACTGGTATTTTGAGGCTCATTCAGAACGGAGTTTTAGACTCACAACAATAAAATATGAACTTTACGCCCTACTACTTCTTTGTATCATAAAGTCATGAAATGTGTCCAAAATTAATAAGGGAACAATTCCTGGTCACAAGGGATTGGAAAGTTAATTTAAATTATCTTGTCTGACATTATTTGAATTTTCCTTCTCCTAAATGAGAAGTTGTGGTCAAGTTCAGAAATACGGATTTGTACCAAAAACAAATTAAAACACCTATACATATAACAGGATATAACAAAATTATTATAACATTCAATGAAGAAAACCATTTTCTGCACCATGCAACTTCACTTAAAAAGACATAACTTAAGTTTATGTTAACTTGAATTATTCTTTAAATCCTTTACAGCAATTGATGCTCTTCGTCAATTATCAAAATTAATTTCAATATTCTACATCAAAGGAGTAGAAATACATATTTGTGGAAAAACTTAAAGTCTAGTCTAGTGAAATGTTTCGGAGAAATTCCTCGTGGAATTGTGTGAGCATTTCGATAATTCTCTGTGGCAGTGCAAAATACTAGAAGCCGTTTATATTTGAGTACGTAGCTTCGTGGCTGCATGGTCAGGCACAGAACAATAAAATGTTCGCTCAGTATTTAGTGCACGGGTATGATTTGCGCCCGGGAAGCACATTGCTAACACGTTCGCATTTTATGCGCATGGCCTGAATCCGCATAAAGCAATTCTCGGCTCTAAATTTCGGTCCACCATCAGCGTTGCAACTACATTCGCATTTGCACGAAGTAGAGAAAGTCTGTCACGAAGCGATGTAATGTACAGGTAAATGCTGCAGTCTAAGAAAAAAACTGTTTCTCAATACAACTGACTTTGGGGATTGCACAACCAAAATAATGAGAGAATTAGTTTTCATACACACAAGTGTAACTGCAGACAATCATACTTGTGCAGTTCCAAAATAATGAGTATTATTTGCTATGTCCTAATTTTGATTTCACTTCCAGAAAATTTTACACTTTTAGTGAATATAATCTGCTCGTTCTTCTTATCATTAATATTACAATAAAAATCGAATGCAAAACTAGAATATATTAATAAGTTTTGTAAGTTTATTTTATATTTGAGCAACTTTTTTATTAATAGGAAACAAAAAAATTCATTACTCTGATATTCAAATGTTATTTGAGCAAAAAAAAGTAAATAAACCGTTCAATACAAATAACATATAACAGCTATTTGATTAAAAAGTAATAAGAAAATTGGTGGTCTTAATTGGTAATAAGAAAAATGGTGGAAAATCTTTAATGGTGAAAAATAATAACTTAAGAGAAAACACAACAAAAAGGTCTACAATATATGTGTTTCACTTTTAACAATTGCGTATATTACTCGTATTTGGGTCCTATAATATAATCAAAGTCGAGTCGGCGCCAAGTCCGAACAAATTCTAAGTCGACTAATATATTTGGATTTCTAAAACTTTCCTCCAAATTCATTGAATCATTTTGTTTCGAGTTGTTAAATAACTCCACTACAGCACCGGTAATTCTAATCTGTACTTATTGTTGTAAATCGTATTTTAAAATTAACTCAGAAATAAAAGAGCACCCACTTAACACAATTCGACTGCTTTTTACTTTCCCGCATGCATACGTATATACGGAGTAATATACGTTGTATATGGAAAGCTATGAAATGCTGCGGAAAATCGATTTCGAGATTTCAACGGAAATACACGTTATGGGGTCCCCTGATACTGAAAACGTGTTTTTTTTCAAAACGTCCATCCGTTCGTCTACAATAGCGCCTAAACCATCAGTACGATTTCTTTCCAAATGAATATTGCCCGGTCGATCTGGTTCCAGTCGAGGCGCCGCGATCTTGAAAACCATTCTTCAAAATTGGAGGTACTTTACATCAAGCCCCCCGGACATTTTCGAAATTTTCTCGAAAGCAGCTACAATTTTTTTCTTTTAATTTCTTATAAGAATAGAGTAAAAAAATCTTATTAAGGTGGCATATGCCCGATTTTAACGGTTAACTCTGAATTTTCGGAAATTCAAAAAGTTTGAATTTTTTCGACGTCTCCCTACAACAACAAAATTGAGATATAGATTTTTCCTCCAAATTAAATTTCTTCTCCATAGTGAGTTCTTTCATTAAGGCCCTGTACGTTTTTTAAAAATTTTAGTAGTTTTCCCGCAATATTGCATACAAAATGTGCAATTTTAAAAAAAGTACAAAAACAAGATTTTCTCAAAAACTGCTCCAAGTTTTTCGTTAAACTTTTGGTAGGGATAGTGTCTAATGTATGACAAAATATGAGATGACATAAACGCCATACTACTCTATTCTTTTGCTTTTTCAAAACTTACAATAATTTAATTTTTTCGACTTGTCGTTCACGTACTTTAATATTTACATTAGCGGCGATTTGTTGTCATTATTATATTAATGAGTACATGTGCTTTAAATAATGTCCAGTAAAATTTGTCGAAAACTCAACGATTTTCTGTGAAAACTAGCTCAACTAGCATTTTCAGAAACCCTCAAACGCCATTTTCTCATAAATGACTTCAAACTTTTATAGCGGATAGTGCTAATTGCACTTTTTAATATGACGCAAAGTTCAGTTGTTTTTTTAATTTTTTCAATAATTACACTAATGTAATTTTCTGTGAAAGATCTCTCACATCATTAATATGCACGTTTCCCACAATTTGCAAACGCTACTGGATTTGTGAATTAAAGTGCTTTAAGAACTTTAAATAAAATTTTTCGAAAACACAAACGATTGCTGTGAAAAGGAACTTCAGATTTCGCATTTTTAGTAGCGCTTAAACGCCATTTTCTTGAAAAGATATTCAATTTTTTCAAAGAAAATTGCCATTAAGACGAGATTTACTGTTCTTTAATGTTCTTAAAATAATATTTCTACTCCACTATTAGGAAACCGAAAAATTAATAAAATGTCAAAAAAATGTACTTTGGGCAGCGATAGATGAGAGCTGGCAAGAGAATGTGACAAGCCCGAACAGCTAGTCTAGACCCAAGGAAATATAAAGCTAATACGGGAAAGTCTAGTGCCATGCTGTAGCACAACTTTTTCTTTCTGAACAAATATATTATTTTTTGTAAATAATAAATAATTGATATGTTTCTGGAATGTTTTTATGCTTCTGCAATCCAAATTTTTGCCTAGGAACAACCTCTTTCAAACCAATTTTTGAGTGCTTATTGTGGCGTAGCCATTTGGAATATCCAAGTAGTTTATTAGACAAAATGTGCTTAAAATTGTCTTAAGAGTTCGTGTTCGATGTTCGACGTGTCCTCCCCGGCCACTCTGTATATGTTGGCGACGATCTGCATAGTGCACGAATTGACTCACAGATATAGAGTCTTTCAGAGACTCCAAATAAGACGTCATATATTATACATTTAATAAGAAAAACACATTTACGATTCGTCTGAGGCGCTACCACTTTATTAGAAATATATATCACATTGTCGCCAGTTACTGCTTCCAATCACACTGAAATGTTCTCGTATGCCTCCTCGTAGAAATAAGTCAGTCTTCAGAAGACTCGCAAAACTACATTATACTCCTATGCACGTAGTATAAAGGTCTAATAAAATAAATAAATTAAAAATACACGTTTTGAAGACGACAAAAATAGGAACATAACGTTCTCTCTTTACCAACTTTCATGCCTTAAAGCAATAAATCACTTACACCAAAACCAAGCTGTTCCTCATAGTAACACCGTAACAGTTGTTCTGACGTATCTAACAGAGACGTGTGGTTACAGGAGCGTTTTAAAGTATGCGTAAGCTCGGCGCGCTGTGTCGGAGGCACGGAGTTCGTGATGCGGTATTGGACTTTCTAACTGGAAGCAAATACATTTGTTTGCTCAAGCAGCGGCCCGTGTTTCGCGTCCTAAATCCTTTACGTCGCCGATATCGGGAATCGAGTAAGTTGGTGCGGGTGCGCCTGTGACTGGAAGAGAGGGTGGGAGGAGGGGGAAATCACTTTGAAACCCGTACGAGATCCGTGGCAAGCAAAGACGACTATTACACTATACTACGACAACGACGTCCATAGATATAGTTCATTTCTTTTGGAAATAATATATACTGCAAATAACATCTTGAACACAATGTGTAATTTGGTCAACAAGGCAATTAATGTACTCAACAGTAATTTTAACTGAGTTTTTTTTTAAGAATGCGAGCAATATATTACTTGAATTACAATAATATTTTAACGATATTAATTTTGTACTTTTGATTTATATAATTCATCGAGTTACGAATTGTACTAATTGTATTGTTATCGTTGGAAACTTCATGGACAATCTGTCCTTGTACATAAAACAAAAAGAAAATTCTTCTTAAAAAATAAAAAAACACCGTAGTGACAATAAGGTTCAAGGTAGTGACAATAGGTGAAAGGAACGCTACGTTGCCGTTACGTTACTAACCTTCATTAGACCATATTTTTATTTATTTATTTAATTCTTTTTTATTTATTTTTTGATTCTCCAATCATTGAAGACTCTCTTTATAAACAAGAGTGAGTGAGAGCGTAATGAATTGCAGATTTTTCAAATTTCTGGCTTGAACAACTTGGATAAGACTCGAGTTAGTGTTTTCGTGACTACAAATATGTGTATGTAAAAGATAGGGCGTCATGGTGTAATTGTTAGAAGAGAGATATTTTAGGTATTAATTTATTTGTCAATTTATAAGATTATATAGATAATGTTTAATTTATTAAATACTCATGTGTCCCGCGAAAAATCTAAAAATATTCAAATTTTACAGAAAATTATTGTCTTTACCACAGGCAAATCTGTGCTTTTCTGTTGACCGTACAGTAAAAAAATACTTCCAGACAGCCTGACAACGCCCATGGTGCTTATTCACTGATATTCTGCACATTTCTGAACATGCTGAACCTCAAAGGTGTAGGTCAACCTAAGGTACATTAGTAACGTGTGTACAGAATATTGTGGACGCAGTGCGAGATCCATTTGAACAGTTTGTTTATCGTCCACATGGGTTTAATCGAGTTTGAAGTTCAATAAGTACTTCGAAAATTATGTTAACTTTACTAGATATCTGTTTGATTTAATCTCATTTGTTTTGAGAATACATTTCAGTTATTAGGTTTACGTCCTTTTGCACATGGCATCTATTAGAGCGATATGATGGGTTTGTAACTGATTTCTTAATCAGAATAACCCCAGCGATATGTGAGGAGAGTCAGTTCGTTTTATTTTAATGAGAAACAATTACAGATATTTTCTCAACTAAGATTTATGGTTGAATGTGGAATAATTCGCATTACAAATGGAACTCGTTCATATTTCCTTACTTGTAATAATGTAAATAATAGTTGATAAAAGGTGAATAAAACTTTTCCTCTGTTTACAGGGAAACATATTTTGGCTTAGTTATTAGACTGCACTAATTGTTATCTTATATATATATATATATATATATATATATATATATATATATATATATATTTGCTCAGACAGAAAAATTAAGCGAGAAATAAAAAAGCAGTCAAATTGTGTAAATTGGGTACTTTTTTATTTCTTGTTTAATTTTTCTTTCTGAACAAATATATTAATTTCTTTTGTAAATAATAAACAACTTAGGGTTACAGCTCTAGAGAGACTCCGAAATATAGTCATTAGTCGTTTAATTAAATATTGTGGACAAGGGGAATATGAATTCGGGATATACAATTGGCGGATCACTAGCGGAGGAACATTTATTTGTTTTATTCCTCGGGACTTTACAAAATCATGAAATAGAATCGAACCAGCGTAAATAAATAATGTAGAAAAAGTTTGGAATTAGTAAAACAAATGGATGTTAAGTTTGTGAGATAAACTTAATGAAATTACAATTCACTAATCGTGAGACAGGTGACCGTAGCAAAGCAAAATGAGAAACTAAGTGAAAAAGAAAACATTAAAAAACTGTAAATTTCGAACATTTACGCAATTTAATTTACATACTGTGAATACTAAAATACGGGAAGGAACAAGAGGAAAAACGTAATTTTGTGAAAATGGGTCAGCGACAGATGAAGGAAAGCGATGGCAATCGTTTCAAAAAACTTTGATTCGAATCAGAAACGCGGCGGCAGACAATGCAAGACATCGGCCGAGAACGCATGTTGGTGAGAGCGTGAGATTATAAAATGTGATACAGAATTTGATGGAGGTTATCTATAATACGTGATATGAATATGGAATGAACGTGAATGGTTTATTTTGGAATGGAATGGATCTGAACTAATGGAAATGCCGCATGCAGTTGAAGATGACCAAATGGGAAGTGATTATTTTAGACTTTTTAATTTTTGATTCAACGTCAACGTATAAGAAGGCCAAGAATCGTAATTGTTTCACGGGGAAAGCAAATTCAAAGTTAATACACCATGGCTATTGGAAAAAGGAATGCGCATCGGTATGAATGAGTTTTGAATATATTAAGTGTGAACGTGTTTGTAAATATTTTGATTTGTTAAGAGTATACATACTGGTTTCTATGTCATGTCATGTTCTATTATGCAATGCAAGAGAGGCGGCAACGACGCCAAGAGATTTGCTAAAAGTAAATAAAATAACACCGAAGTTTGGTGGTAGCAAATCTTGAATTAATGATTATCCATATAAACCTCGCCAGTCTGCACAAACCACGGTACATACACAAAGCGTAAAAATAAGATTGAGGAATCTAAGCCTTATATGCATGTCGTCTCAAAAATGGTCACCAAAAACAAGTGCTGAAATATTGAGGTGGCCTTAATAGTATTGAAGCACGGAACCGAACATTTAATTGAATGTTGAAGAATGTCTCATCTTGTAGATTATGGTATGAATAAATTTTTAGTTTTTAAGCCCCTAGAACGCTTTGTTTAGGAAGAATTTGACGAAAACTTTGGCAAGTGTTGCGGGTTGCATTTGACTTGAATATTTAAATGCTTTTTTTTTTAAAACAAGTCCTTCATATTTTTAAAGTTAAAGTGCAATTCGTCATGTCTTCGTGAAATTATCTTTCTTTATTTATTATATTTCTCATTTATAAAGATTGGTTGCGTATGAGAGTCGCAACGGAAAGGTATACTACTGAAATAATACAGGAGACGATAATTTTTGGTATGAATAGCTCAAATCAAAAAAATAATTTTTGTAATTTATGAAAAAAGAATATAGCAATATGGCGTTTATGCCATCTCGTACAGTACATTTAATACTATCCTTACAAAAAGTTTAAAGAAAAATTTAAAGGAAAATATTGAGATACTCTTGTTTTTGTAATTTATTAAATTTGCACATATTCCACGCAATATTGCGCGAAAACCACTAAAATTTTCAAAAACATATACTCAACTTTAATGAAAGAACCCACGTTGGAGAACTAATTTCATTTGCAGGAAAAATGATTTAATTTTGTGGTTGTAGGAAGAGGCCGGAAAAAAATTAAAACTTTTGCAATTTTCTAAAATTTAGAGTGAAAATCGGACCTATGCTACCTTAATAAGCGTATTATATTCTATATATCTATTCTTACAAGAAATTTAATGAAAAATTTCGAGTCATTTTGAGAAAAGTTTGAAAATGTCCGAGGAGCTTAATGTAAAGTACCCCCCAAAATTAAAAACTTTTCAAAATCGTGACACTTCGAGAGGAACCAGATCGACCGAGGAATATTCATTTTGGAAAAGATTGTACTTACGGTTTAGGCGCTACTGTTGTTCACAGACTGACAGACGGACGGACAGACGGGTAGACGGACGGACGGACAGACGGACTGTAATGATCTGGGATCATTTAGGCTATTTGGAGAAATTTTGATAAAAAAAGGGCCTAGTAATGTTGAACTGAACATAGAAAACTGTGACTAGTTATTGTAAACATAGCATAGGATAAACATGCGACGGTAGTGTCGCGCGTAAATACTACTTTTTGACCACGGAAACGCCCGAAGGAAAATAAATTCGCGCATCAACATTCGATGGCGCAAATTCAGAGGAGAAGTTAAAAATTTATTTCATTAAATTGAACCACGGGTTGCGGTGTTTTAGCAAATTTTAGAAAATGCATGCTCGGCATAAAATATCAAGTAAACATGCGAGTGTTGCAACTTGTGACCTATCGTAGGGAAAAATTAATGTTTTTTTCAAGATTACGGCAAAACGGAAGAACTAAATTAAACCAGAAATTACAAGGCTGCAGAGGAGAATTTCGGGAAAATTGTGAATGTAATAGCGAAAATTTAGGACACGGGAGAAGAAAATAAGCGAAGTTTTTCGAATTCATAACTCGGCATTGAAGCAGAAACAATTGACGAAAATACGTGCTCATGGCAAGGAATATTAAATTGTAAAATAAAATGTTTCGACATAATAGGACGCAGAGCGTCGGTTTAAAGACTAAAATAGATACAGTAAAAATTTAAGAAGAATTTAGAATGCAATAACGTGACAGGATAACGTGAAACGGGTGAAATATAATTATTTCGCAAATAACCAGACATGAAGAATAATGGCAGAGATCTTGCTTTGTTCAAGCTGGAATCTATAAAGAGTGTAAGCAGCAATGCCCTAAATGAGACGACGAGATGTTTTGATTGCAAGCAGACCGTGTGTTCGTGGCTGCGATAAATTTTTATATTGTTGTAGTTAACACGTGTATTTTATGAAAATACTTCGTTTAAAGAACTTTAGTTGCGAATGGAATTATTCCTGAAGAAATATTAGTGATTTTTTAATTTAATGTGAACAAATTTCGTAGTAGCGAGTTACTGTGTTGTGCGACTGAGTACATAATTTAAAATTATTTCTGAACTTTAGAAAAGAGACTTGTTGACGTTGTATTTACATCATATAATTAGATTGCAGCAATAATATTCGTGAAACATGAGTGCTTGCATATTCTATTGCCACGAAAGGAACATTACTAAAAACATTCGCGACGTTTTCGTGATACGAGTGCGCAGTACGTCACCATTCGGTTTCGTGTGTTAGTGAGAGGCGGCGACACAACGGTGCAATACATCGGTGTATTATTGGTGCAGTGGTGGCGTTAGTGGCCGACATGGACAAACGAGAGTCAAGCAGCATGCAGGGGATGGTGATATCTGGTGTTTGATGGTTGGTGAACGCAGATGCTGACGGAAAGGGGCGTATTCTTCAAACAGGGAAGTTGTAAATAATTTCTTTGTTTTTTAAAGAGAAGATTAACCCGGGAGTGGCAACGCGGGGGTCTGTGGGACCCCCACGATCTTTTCTTCCCGCTTGTTCTGATACCCATGTTGGCTACCCTGACCATTGCTTTAGTACCTTTCTCTTTTTGTATCATGATATTTAGTGTGCTCTCAGTTTGCCTGTTTAGTGAGTTTTATCCGTGTAGCAAACTATTGTTTTGTTTGGGGTGCCCAGAGACCCCCGCGTTACCTTCTGTTATCAAAGGTGTCTTCAGTCTCGTACATTCTATTAGTTTGGGAACGTATTGCATGCTGTAGTACTACGAACATTTTAGGTCACTTTATATGTTAAGAAAGGAGTGAAGAATACGCCAACTTTTGCTGAAAGCGGGAACGGAATGTCGTTACTCACCGTCCAGGAAAAAGCAGTCTGCACGCAATTCCAAAAAAACAGGATAATGTTTTCTTTATTTATTGATTTGGATATGATTGAGAGAATGACAGAATCCACTAACTTCAAAAATGAAATGGATTTAGAGAGGAATAAAAATGATCGCAGCACGTATAAGACTGACAAAAAGGAAATGAAGGCAGTAATTGTGCTACGAATTTTGGCTGGATCTGTGAAATCAGGGCACCAAAATCTTGCTGAATTGTGGAATATGGATAATATAGGTATTGAAATTTTCCAATGTACTTTGAATTTGAAAAGATTTCAATTTTTACTACGAAACATGGGCTTGGATGTGACAACACGCGCAGACCGGTAGAAAAAGTAACTCCAAATATTAGATGCTTCCTGATGAATTCTCAGAGTAGTTTAGGAACTAAAATGTTAATAAATTGTTTAATTGCATGCAAAACGTTGTTAATAATATAAAAAGAATATTATATTAATTTATTACTTTCCCGTATACGTACGTATACACGGAGTGATATACGTAGTATAGGGAAAGTTATGTAATGCTGCGCGAAAAAATGGCCAATTTTCAGCGGAAAAAAATTAATTGCCGGGCCGTGAAAACGAATAAGTGGATAAAACCAGTTGCTAAATTAAGAAAAAAAAATCCTCTATCTCGTGGTGTGGTCAAAATCCATGATTTGTTGCTTCTTTATACTTAAAAATCGATTGACGGCATTCCGTCCGTCTGTCCGTCTGTGGTCAACGCTAGCGCCTAAACCGTTCGGTCGATTTTCTTCAAAATTGATATTCCCCAGTCGATCTGATTCTAGCCAAAGCTTTGTGATTTTGAAAAAGATTCTTTAAAATTTGGGGGATAATTTATATGAAGCCCCCCGGGGATTTTCAACATTTTCTCAAAAACGGCTCCAAATTTTTTCTTTAAATTTCTTGTATGAATAGAGGAAAATACACTTTTTAACATGGCATCAGTCCGATTTCCACGTACTGCTCTGAATTTTCGAAAATTGTGAAAGTTTGAATTTTTTTCGGCGTCTTTCTCCAACTACAAAATTGAAGATAGAGATTTTTTCTTCAAATAAAATTTGTTCTGCATATTGAGTTCTTTAATAAAGGTCATGTAAATGTTTTTCACAATTTTGGTAGTTTTCGTGCAATATTGCGTGCAATATGTGCAATTTTAAAAAATTACAAAAACAAAATTTTCTCAAAAACGGCTCCAAATTTTTTCTTTAAACTTTTGGTAGGGATAGTGGTAAATGTACTCTATCAATGACATAAAAGCCATTTTGGTCTATCGGTTGTTTTTTTCAAAAATTACCAAAATGTAAATGTTTTTACTTGTCTCTCACGTCGTTTAATATTTACATTATCGGCGAATTTTTTACATTATTATATTTACGAGTATATATGCATTAAATAATGTCAAGTAAAGTTTCTCGAAAACACTACCGTTTTCTGTGAAAAGTAGCCTCAAATTTCGGCATTTTCAGAAATGCTCAAACGTCATTTTCTCGTATATGACTGCAATTTTTTTCTTGAAACTTTTGTAACGGATAGTGCTAATTACACTCATTAGTATAGCAGTGAAGTTTATTTTTAGTATTTTTTTGTTTTTTTCAAAAATTATATAAATGTAAATTTTTTGAAAGATCTCTCACATCTTTAATATGCACCTTATCCGCAATTTGTAAAGATGATTATATTTGTGAGTGTAAGTGCTTCAAATAACTTCAAATAAAGTATTTTGAAAACTCAAAAATTTTCTGTGAAAATGAGCTTCAAATTTCGCATTTTTAGTAGTGCTAAAACGCCATTTTCTCTTAAACGGCACATAATTTTTAAAAGAAAATTGCCATTTACGGCTAGGTTTTTGTGTTCTTTAATATTCTAAAATTAATGTTTCTGTTCTACTATTAGGAAACCGAAAAATTAAGAAAATGACAAAAAAATGTACTTTTGCAGGTAATAGATGGTAGCAGGCAAGAAAGAGTATATGGCAATTCCGAATAGGTAGCGAAGACCCAGGAAAATAGAAAACTAATACGGGAAAGTCTGTGCCATTCTGTTTCTGTTTTTTGACAATATAAATAAAATAAATACGGTCATGCTTAATTTTTTCAAAATACGAGTAGTTTTTCTTTAATTTTGTGACAAACGTAATAGGCCGCTGTAAATTTACTGCGCTTCGGACAGCTGGATGCGTCGTAAATTAGAATGTGCAATTTTGTATATTATTTCTTTCTTCGTTTCTTACATTCGAACTTTGTTATAGACTTACACATTAATATTTTAGAAATTGTTTATTTTGAAATATTTGAAATAAGTAAAAAGAATTAATAGCTCTCAGAATAGCGACAATGCAGGGTCTGCAACAATGGAATTCACTTTGCGCTCGCGAATATCTGTGAATTAGTGTCATTGTTGTGACCTAATGGAGCTGTATGAAAAGGAGTTATAATTGTCTAATTTATGTTGATATTTGCAGGCAAATATTTAGTTTTGCACCAAATGCTGTACCATTTGTAGTGAGTAGAGAATTTGTTGCATGGTTTTAAAATACTCTTCCCTAATCATGGCCCAATGGAAGGCATTTCTATATTTCCAGGGTATCAGGCTTCTTTTTTCAATACAGGGTTACAAAACTTTTGCATTCTATTTTTGTGAAGTTGTAGAATTCACATAGTTCTGACAACACTGCAATGGAATTAGTGAGTTCCAAGCGAAGATGTTAGTAGCGCATAAAGTGCAATGTTACAGTACTACTTAGCTGTTTCCTCTAATACGGGAAAGTAAGTGCTGTTGTAGCACCACTAGTCTTTTAATAATTTAGCATATATCATGAGAAGAGTGTGGGGGTCTGGAGACACCCCACGTTACCACTTTTGTTTGAAAAAATCACGTTACCACTACAGGGTTAAATTGTACAAGGCCAAGATCTGTCGTAGTATATAAAAATTTCAATGGTTGGCCATCATAATCAATGAAGGGAACGTACGTGTCCAGGAATGAATGAGCAAATATTTTAGTGTGAATGATCATTTTGGTGTTTATATTTCATGTTATGCATTTCTTTGTGTTCATTTTCGTGTTGTGTATATCATATGGTTATTTTGAAGTGTGTGTTTATGTGCGAAACGTTAACAAATGCAATGGAATATCGTTCAGTTGAAAAAGATTTTAAATGAACCTAAATTCTTTGGCTAATAAATGAAGGGATGTATATCTGCCTACCATTCGTTATTCTCTCACTCTGGCCTTTTCATTTGAGTAGTAACAGTTGACATCCTGGCAGCACTGCTGCGGAGGCTATGTTTGGGGTTCCCTACGGAACAGGTCACCACCCACTGTATAGATTTATGTGACAGACTGAAAGGGGGCTAGAGTAAGTCGATAGGAGAGTAGCAGTGAAAG
This sequence comes from Acheta domesticus, assembly GCA_031308135.1. Lineage (NCBI taxonomy): Eukaryota > Metazoa > Arthropoda > Insecta > Orthoptera > Gryllidae > Acheta > Acheta domesticus. Next base: position 118,074,843 of record JAHLJT010004567.1, on the reverse strand, counting down.
AGTGTAATAGTGATAGCTTGGCAAATCACGACCCCCCACGTCGTTACATTGGCAACCCAACCTGGGGCTAAACAGGTGTTTAATAATAGAGCAAGCCCCCCGATTTCGTTACAGGATGTTATGAAAAAAGAACAACAAAGCACCAAAAGTTTAAAGAAAAAAATGGAGCCGTTTTTGAGAAAACCTTGTTTTTATCTTATATATAAAATTCTCGTGTCACAGTTTTAGTTACCATACTCCTCCGAAACGGCTTGACAGATTTTGATGAAATTTTATGATGTATATTCAGTAGGTCTGAGAATAGATTGTTACTTATTTTTTATACCCCTTGGTTATAAGGGTGGTCCACCCCATTTTTTTTATTTTTCGCACTAAACGTTTTAGGCAACCCGCTACATGCGGTAGGTATTTCACACTGCGGTATTTCACCCGCTACACGGTGTTTCTCCATATTACGCACCTGCTCAGGGATGTGCAGAATCTGCTATTAAATGTGAATAACACGGAGAGAGACGGAGAAAGGGAGAGACGGAAAAAGAGAGAGACGGGGAAAGAGAGACGGAAAAAGAGACACGGAAAAAGAGAGAGAGACGAGAAAGACAGAGAGACGGAGAAAGACAGAGAGACGGAGAAAGACAGAGAGACGGAGAAAGACAGAGAGACGGAGAAAGACAGAGAGACGGAGAAAGACAGAGAGACGGAGAAAGACAGAGAGACGGAGAAAGACAGAGAGACGGAGAAAGACAGAGAGACGGAGAAACACAGAGAGACGGAGGAAAGACAGAGAGACGGAGAAAGATAGAGACGGAAAGAGAGAGAGGGAAGGAGAAAGAGAGATATAGGGACAGAACAACGTCTGCTGGACGATAGACGCCTGCTGGACGCGAACAACGTCTGCTGCGAACAACGTCTGCTGGACGTCTGCTGGATAGATGGCCAAATACTAATTTTAATAACCCAGTTCATGAAGAATAGATCTTTACAAGTTAAATTCAATAATATTTTATCGAACAAATATACAATAAATAACGGAGTGCCTCAAGGATCTGTGCTTAGTGTACTACTATTCTTGATTGCCATAAATGATATCACGAACCACATCCATCGACCAGTGAAAGTATATTTGTTTGCAGATGATATCACTATAACATTAAGTGGAAAAAATATTAAAACATCTCAAGAACTGCTCCAAATCACTTTAAATGAACTTCAAGATTGGTCCAATACGACAGGTTTCAAGATCTCAAAAACCAAATCTGAATGTATAGTCTTCAATAAAAGGGGTAATTTATCTGATCAGCTAAAACTTACTATAGGACCACAACAACTTAAATGTTCTTGCCTAATCAAAATCCTAGGAATATTATTCGATAGTAAACTAACATGGATACCTCATATTAAGAAATTAAAAGCTGAATGTCTTCAAAGAATGAATATAATAAAAGCCATCTCATCAGCATCGTGGGGTGCCGAACAGAAATGTTATACTTTCAACATACAAAGCCCTCATTCGTTCTAAGATAGACTATGGAGCAATTATTTACCAGTCAGCTAAGCCAACTATATTAAATAGTCTTAATCCGATCCACTCAGCCGGGTTAAGATTTGCTATTGGCGCATAACGAACGAGTCCAATTTCGAGTATTCTTGTGGAATCCAATGAAGAACCTCTTCACATCAGAAGAAGAAAACTATGTTTTTCATACGCCAGTAAAATGTCATCCACTCCTAATAACCCTGCTTATAAGAATGTTTTCTCCAGAAAATATTACGATAAGTACACACAAAAAAAGTATGCTCCGAAACCAGTTTATTATCTCCTGAACCAGTATCTTGAAGAAATTCACTTCACATTTCCTACTGTTCGAACTACCATGATTAAAAAAAGACCTCCATGGATTCCTTCCCTAATAAATATCAACATCAGCCTTAACGATCTTCCAAAAAAGGAAACTAATACGTTAATTTACCAGGCTTACTTCAACGAAATCTATAACAAATACACTGGATATACACACATCTTCACCGATGGCTCCCGTAAAGAGATCGGAGCTGGCTGTGCTGTACAAATCAAAGAGACACTATTACAAACAAGGCTAAATGATTATTGCACTATTTTTTATTGTGAAGCATACGCCATTCTTCTCGCCTTAAAATATATTCAAGAACAAACCGAAGACAAATTTGTTATATTTACAGACTCCAAAAGTGTGCTCGTAAGTTTAAGTAATTCTGAAAACCAGGAACCTATAGTAAATGAAATAGCTGACTTATATTATGACCTATTACACATCAACAAGGAAATAATTTTCATTTGGATACCATCGCACCGAGTTATTGCCGGTAATGTATTAGTTGATGAAGCAGCAAAAGACTCTATTAATTCACCTTTGGAAGAGCACCCAGTTTCCCACAATGACATAAAAAAAGAACTTCATCAAAGAAACAAGGATCTTTGGAATACTGAATGGACAAGATCACCAAACTCACTACATCAGATCAGGAAAAGTATCTTCGATGACCAACTCCCTTACCTTCACGAGAGAAAATATCAAACTGTGCTCACCCGTTTAAGAATTGGCCATTCCAAACTTACCCATCAGCATCTACTAACAAAAGAAATGCAAAAAGATTGTGACCAATGTCAATCTGCCCTTATTATACCACACATATTACTGTTCTGTTCCATTTACACAGATATTCGCAAAAATATGCAATACCTCTCACTCTCCCTGAAATCCTTAACAACAAATACCACATTCAAAATGTCTTTAAATTTTTTAAGGAAATTAACCTTATCAATAAACTGTAAGACACCAAAAATCTGTTAAACACCAATATTTGTCACAATGTTATATCAAATAATGTATTAGTAATGCCCAACATGTATTTTGATGATTTATGTGATGACTTATATTGATGATTTTTGATGATTTATGTGATGATTTTATTTGATGACTTATATTGACAAATTATGTATTTGTGATTTAATCTTAAATTTTGTTGTATGCTCTCATGTACATTGTATATACTGTATTTTGAATGTGGTCGCTAATGACCTAGCAGTTCATGCGACCTTTTAAATAAAGCATAATTTAAAAAAAAAACGTCTGCTGGGCTCAACTAGAAACATATTTGTCTCCGCGATACATCGTTGCAACAATAGGTAAAGAAAACCCTGATTGATTTACATGATATAATGATGTAATTATCACTTGACCAGTATCCCCGCAAGGCGTCTACTGGCGTCACTTCGGACCAATGTTGCCAGATATCGGATATATGAATTATTGATGTTTCCCCTATTTTTAAATTATATTAGTAAATCTGCATTCATTAGAAGAAATCCGCATTTTCGAACTTAAAACTTCGCAATCGGAAGTTTCACATCTGGCAACATTGCTTCTGACCCAATAAGCAGCACGGTGTAGGGATGAGATCTCTTACACAATAAGCCGTTAGTAAAATTATTATAATTAGCAATGTATATCATTTCAAAAAATAAATTCCAATAAAATAAAAATATAAATGATTTGTTTTGTGTTATTATTATATTCCATCATCGTTCACAGCGCTCCATGCCTCTTCAGTTCATATGTACCACATCCTCAAACACTGACAATTAGTAATTTTTTCTACTAAAATAATCCTAGGAATAATTTATATGGCAGAACAACGTTTGCCGGGTCAGCTAGTAATTTTTATAAAATTGTACATATTGCAAGGTATATTGCCCCAAAACAACTAAAGTAATTTAAAAAATATACATGACCTTAATGAAAGAACTTACTCTGGAGAACAAATTTTATTTGGAGGGAAAATCTCTAACTTCAATTTTGTACTTGTAGGAAGACGTCAAAAATAATCAAACTTTTGAAATTTTCAACAATTCAGTATTATCAGCGAAAATCGGGCATATGCCATCATGACACGTGCATTATACTCTTTTCTTTAAAAAAATGTGGCCGTTTTTAGAACATTTTGAAAATATCTTGGGAGCTTCATGTAAAGTACGTTCAAAAATTAATGAATGTTTTTTCAAAATCGCAGATCTTCCACTCAGACCAGATAGATAACGATTTCAATTTGAAAAAAAATACGACGCATGGTTTAACTGCTAGTGTTGTTCACATACACCGGACAGACGGACGGACGGACGTTTTGCCGTCGATTGATATTTCGGTATCAAGGACCCACAAAACGGGGATTCTGGCTACCCATGTGCTAGAGGATTTTTCATCTTAATTTAGCCAGCTGGATTTATCCATGTTTTCGTTTACAGTGCCCGGCAATGAATTTTTTTCTGCTGAAAATCCCCTGTTTTTTCCCGCAGCACTATATAACTTTCCCTATACTACGTATATTACTCCTTACGTATGTATAGGGGAATGTAATAATGTTCCCCGTTCTTCAGAATTTTGTCTTGCACAGACCTTTCCTAGGTTCAGAAGAAATGAAAACTATTAATGGTTGCTAAATTCTCACCTTTCTACCGCTGTTAATATTCTTGAACATATTTCCAAAAAACGCAGTTATATAATGAATTAAGGTACTCACTGTAGGGCCGCCTTCTTATACACTTTTGCCAACAAATAAAACTTACAAAATACAGAAGAACATAATTTCATTTGTGGCGGAGCTGAACTGCTGTATTATACGTATTGATACTTCTCTACAGAGTATGCTGGAGTAGACATTTAGGTAATCTACAAACTAAAAACATATGCTTTAAATTTTCTATTCGTTTCAGAGATGGATAAAACGTATCGCACTTCCAAGGACACATATTCGTGTCGATCTCTGATAATAGCGGTCGGTCCATTAACCCTTTTACGGGCAAACCAGTTTTGATCACGCAATTGTACAAACAGTATCCAGGATGCATATAGTGCATGATTTATGGTCCATTTTTTATAGTCCATTTTGTATGATTAGTGCTAATTGCACTTTATCTGATGACATAAACGCCGTTTTGCTGTATAATTTTTTTTTTTGAAAAGTCACAGAAAAATAATTTTGATGATATCTCTCTTACGTAGTTAATAATTTCATTTCTGGCTAATTGTATACATTATGGCGTTTGTGAGTCAAGCTGCGTTAAATGATGTTTTATAGTTTGCAGAAAACTGAATTTTCTTAAAAAAAGGAAAGTCATATTTTAGTTCTACCATTAGGAGACCCGGAAATTACGAAAATGTGAAAAAATGTCTTTTGAGCTGCAATGGATGACAGCTGGGAAAAGGGTAAGGCAAAACCAAAAATCTAGCCCAGACTATATAGATTAGCTTTCTCTCTAGAAACTAGCCGTGTTAAAAGTCCGTATTAATCTATAAAATATTGTATTATGTTATATATTAAATATAAATATATTATATTATATTTTCAATACAAATATATATTACATTATATATTGAACATATAAATATTTTAAAAAAATATTGCATGAAAAACAACTCCAAATTTGTTCTTGAAACTTATTGTTGGGAAAATATGCTATTTAGATGGCACAAACGTCATTTTGTCGTGTTCGTTTGATTTTTTCCAAAGCTTCACAAATGCAATTTTTAATATCTCTCTTTTGTCATTAATATTTACAACACTGGATATTTTTTCACCCAATTGCATTTGTGAGTACACGAGATATAAATGTCGACTTACAATTTCCTCGGAAACTCTTTACTTTTCTGTGAAGGTGAGCTCGAAATTCTGCTGGCAAAGGAGGCTCAGGGCAGCAACTGTTGCCATTGAAGTGCCTCTGATCGGGGGTTCCAGTTTTCGAGTCCCGACGGTGGAAGGATTTTCGACTCTAGCTAGACATCTAGGGCGAGTTCAGCCGCGGTTTGGAGGAGAATTCTAGCGGCCGGCTGTTCTGGTCGGTGGATTTCCATAGATCAACCAACCCCAAGTAAATCCCCAGTTTGCTAACAAACGGACAAAGGATCGCACGTGATATTCCCTTCCTCTTCTTTGACATAGCTTCACCCCTTCCTTACACATACTTACACTACCATACTCGATGGGAGACCATTCGGGAGCTTATAGGTGGTCCCAGCAGGCGCGTACCAAGCTTCTGGGAGATACCTATAGCGCGTCCAAGCATTTGATTGCAGTACAGAGCTTATGGAGAACAGCGTTGTCACTTCTCAGCAGCGCTTACACGCAACACTCTCCGTGCTGGATACTCAGATTGACATGAAATTTTGCCAGCTTGTTCAGCACCTTTCAAAATCCATAAATATTGATTTTTGAAGAAAGAAGCATCGCAAGTAGCGGTTTTGCGACAATTAGTATGCAGACCTTTCATGACCTGCTGCCTGTCGAAGTGCGGAAATGGCCGCGCCCCGCCCCTGTCATCAGGGCCTGAGTTGCCTGGGAGGGCATGCAGTGTGTTAAAAACGAGTGTTTACACGACAGGTTCGGAAGGACGAGAAGGTCGAACGCATGCGTGGAATCATCCAAATACAATTATTGCAAAGATATGAGCCTCTGAAAATGTTATCTCGTTATGGGACAAATAAATAAATTCATTTCACTTTTGCTTCGAAACAAAATTTTCACAATGATGGGTTCTAATAAAAACTTTCAAAACAATGACATCAAGTGCACCATATGCAAGTTTCTTTTTCACGTTTCTTAAAAATAGCATTGGTTTACCATATACTTACTTCAGTAAAATTATTAAGAATGCGTCTTACTGTGCCGTTGAAACTAAAAAGAGACTAACGGATATACCCTTTGCCATCAGTCGTGAAAGAACGAACGCGCTACAAAATCTGACATCGATTGATAAACGTTTTTGAGACTGCCGATACAACTTCGCTCGTTGCAGGAAGCGCGGAGGTCATGAAAGGTCTTGATGCAAAACGACTCTAATACACTATTTCTAATACTCTCTAACACTTCAAAATTTGAATAGTATGTGGGTTTTGCTTGGTGTTCTTCCAGCTGGCGAAATGTTGAGAATGTTTGCTGCACTCGCTTCCAATACCGGATGTCACACGAAAGGGGAGCTGTCTTCCCATGGACGACAGACAACTCAGGGTTTCGCCAGTCTGTGAGTGTGAAGGTCACGGAGGACAAAGTTATATTTCCTACTGTTTTATTCAAAAGCAAGATTAAATTTCGACAGGGGGGGGGTCTCACCCTTTCTTCAGTTACGTACCACTTACAAGCCTGAAGAAAATTAGAATACCACTTGAACGAAAATAATTTCAAAACATTTTAAATAGATGGCTTAATATTAGAAATTAAAGATTTTTGATAAAAAAATATTTATTATTATTATTATTATTATTATTATTAGAATTATTATTTAAAAAACAGACCTTTAAATGAGAGTTAAAACTGAAATATCAATAGCAAAACGAGTCCAAATCCAGTTGGAACAGATTGCTTATTCATCACATACTGACCAAGCTTGAATTGTTTTGCGCGAATGACATCGATATCAAAGTCAATATTGCTAATTTTCAGTCTCAAGTCACTTTAAACGTCCAATTTATCCCCTTTTTTTATGTAAAATAAAGGGAAAATGTCCATTCACAAAGGTGAGATGACATGGATGATATCAGATACTGCAAGGTTTTGTGCGGACAATGCATAATATTCTTTTCGAACACCCAGCTAATAATTCGTCTCATATTTGCATTTGAAAGCACATTTTACGACAGTTACTGGTCGAATGTCTTTGGAATTAATATTGTTAGCTGTAAAATTTCTAATTCATTTTTAGATATGTTTAAATGTACAAGTATGAACTCTACATTTATTACCTGTATTTCAATGTTTTTAATAAGCCTGTACCTGTATTTCAATGTTTTTAATAAGCGAAATTCAAAAATTAATACTCTATTTTTCCTTTCACATCGCCTGCTGAGAATCGCTGAGAAGTATTCAAAATCACTGAACGACTTGAGATGTTCTTTCGGAGCGCATGAAATATTGTTTTTATTACCGTCTAACTCAAGAACCATGATTCATACAGAAATGTGGTTGGTCTCGTATCAAAATTTGGACTTCCCTTGTCATTTCATCCGCTGGGTGTTTGTGCTTTTCTGCAATAATAAAAAAGTTTCTCGCACAGTGAAAATTTAAGGACGTCAAAATGTAGAAGTAAACACTTGGCTATCATTTATAATTAATTTCATGGAAATTAAACCATCAAACTAAATTACAAAATAACTACCACATTCATAAGAGTTCTGGGAATAACTGGTAAAAAACTCAATTGTCTAAGATCAACACAATTGAAGCTATCGTTGAATGAACATGTTAAGTATTTGCGCGTGAAACAGGATGGACGAGCCGAATAACCCCGAGACTCCTGAATCGGCAACACCGCTTGCGGTAGAAAGAGAGAGTCTTATGTAAAATTGTATTGGATAGAAAGAGAGGGCAATACTCCATAAGGCTCCGTACTGCAATCAAATGTTTGGATGCACAATAGTTAGGGACAATCCTCGCGATTATCGCCGGATCCCGCCAGCCAGGAGGGGAAGGTCATTGCCACATTCCATGATAAAAACACGCGCTACACTAACGGGACTTATGTCCCAAGCCGTTGCCGACCTCGGAATTGCTAATCCATCAAAATACTGGGTTTTCAGAAAAATTCAGACACCATTTTCTGGAAACCTCCTCTAATTTTCTTTAAATATTTTGAATAGATAGTGTTATATGGACTTAGTAGCACAAGGGCGAATGACATTTTCTTTTATATATTCGTTTTTTAAGTAAACAAAAATATTCTTTTGAAATATTTCTAATATTGTCAAGATTTACATCAAGTGCTTTTCTTATACATAATCGCATTTGAAAGACTTTCCTTACCATTTTCCAAAATAAAAGTTGTTGGTGAAAATGAGCTTCAAAATGCGATAGATGGCAGCTGGCACGAGGATGGGCCAAGACCGAAAAGCTAGCTTCCCTCAAATAGAAAACTCACTAGTCGAGAAAGTCATTGCTATTCTGTAGCACCACTAGTTATATTTACTTTCCCGTATACGTACGTATATACGGAGTAAAGTACGTAGTACAAAGAAAGTTATGTAATGCTGCGCGAAAAAAAAGCGGATTTTCGGCAGAAACAAATTCATTACCGAGCCCTAATAACAAAAAAGAGGATAAAACCAGTTGCTAAATTAAGAAAACCAAATTCCCTAATTCGTGGTGTAACCAGAATCCCTCTCTTGTGGGTCCTTAATACCGAAAAACCAATAGAAAGCAAAACGTCCATCTGCCCGTCTGTCCGTCTGCCCGTCTGTCCGTCTGCCCGTCTGTCCGTCTGTCCGTCTGCCCGTCTGTCCATCTGTCCGTCTGCCCGTCTGTCCGTCCTGCCCGTCTGTCCGCCTGCCCGTCTGTCCGTCTGCCCGTCTGTCCGTCTGTCCGTCTGCCCGTCTGTCCGTCTGTCTGTCTGTCTGTCCGTCTGTCCGCCTGTCCTGTCTGTCCGTCCGTCCGTCCGTCTATGAACACTACTAGCGTCACTAGCTACACTAAACCACACTCTAGCTACACTAAACCATATGTACATTTTTTTTCAAATTGAAGAAAAAAGTCGATCTGGCTCGGTTCAAAGCTTTGAGATTTTGAAAAAGAATCCGTAAAATTTGGGAGTACTTTAAATGAAGCCCCCCGGACATTTTCAAAATTTCCTTAAAAACGTCTCTAAATTTTTTCTTTAAATTTCTTGTAAGAATATAATAAAATACACTTATTACACAAAGGTGGCATAGGTCCTAATTTCACGGTTAGCTCTGGATTTTTGAAAATTGACAAAATTTGAATTTTTTGGCTTCTTCCAATTACTGCAAAATTAAAGATAAAATTTTTTCCTTCAAATAAAATTTGTTCTCCAATGAGTTCATTCTTTAAGGTCACGTACATATTTTTCAAAATTTTAGTAGTTTTCGCGCAACATTGCGTGCAATATGTACATTTTTTTAAAATTACAAACTCAAGCTTTTCTCAAAAAGGTCTCCAAATTTTTTCTTTATACTTTTGATAAGGATAGTGACTAATTTATTTTATGAGATGACATAAACGCCATACTGCTCTATTCTTTTGTTTTTTAAAAAGTTACAAAAAGGTTTTTTTAATTATTTATTGTAGCTTGGCCGTTGGTTCATTTATTTATTTATTTGTCAAAAACAGTAAAAACTGTATATGACGTGTGGGGAAAGAAATTTATCTGCGCACATTTTCTTGAGGGCCAGAATTTAAAAAAAATTAATTTAGAAAATAATTATTGTAAAAAATTAAAAATATTCGAAAAATGTTTTTTCCCGAGTTATAGAAAATCAATTTCAACGGTAAATCAACTACAAGCAAAAGGAGTGCTCAACAAAACGTGCGCACAATGAAGCTACATTTACGTCCAGAAGCAAAACAAGGGGCCATCTCAGCATTTGCTCAATGGATCAGGGAAACTGGACAAAAACCTGATCGAGATGGGGGTCATTGACCCGGAGGCTGAAATACATTACTTGTTACAGGCGTATTAAATATTGTTTTAAAATATACAATACAAACGTAAACTAATTCATTATATATCTTTGTTTTGTTACAATAAACATAATTTTTCTTTTTCACGATCAGTGTAGTCTCTAATTGTATAGAAACAGTTTTGCAGCAGAAAAGATTTTACTTTTAACTTAAATTTGTGTACCGACTTTAATTGTTTTATGTCATCTGGCAATGCGTTGTAAAGTAACGTACATGTATTGTATGTTGATTCTTGTACTGAGTTGTTGATACTGACACTTGATGCACGTGATTTCTACGGCGTGTGTTGTAATTATAAATATCAATATTGCATGAAAATATGTTCCCTCCGTTAAGTAGGTCATTTTCAGGTTCTCTGCAGCCGCATAAGATATATACATTAGTAAGAGATATGTACATGAATAACATGATACATTTGAGACAATATTATATTTTTAATTATAATACAATTTCGTGCTGATATGATTCATCATGAGAAAAGACTCATCTGTTCTAGTCTACGGGGATCGAAAATTCTCGTGGTAGCTTTCTTTTTGATCTTTTGCGGTGAGGATTTTGCTTACCTAAATGAAAGTTAATGGCGGAAGTGATCTTTAATATTTTGGGATAGAATTTTGCGGCTAAGAGGCAGAAGTGGACGGGGATGGGTGTAATGCCAAATTCAGTATGTAACTTGGAATGTACCAGGGAGCTTTAGTGATGCTCCGTAGGAATCTATTTTGATAAATTTGCATTTTGTTTATGTTTGTTTTGGCAAGCGGCAGCCCGGACCGGGGAAGCATAGAAAAGTATGGGTCGTATCATTGCTTTATAGAGGCGAGTAGCCACATGTAATTTTAGGGGGGATGATTTTTTGAGAATTGGATATAATTGGTGGACTCCACTAGTCACTAGAGCTATTCGGTGAGTAATATTTTGCCGCCATGGAAGTCTTTTATCAAAGACAACTCCAAGATATTTGACAGTTTTGTTGTGAGGAAACCAGGTGATGTTTTGATTTTGGTATGTGAGATTTGGGGGGACGTCTGGTCTACAGAGGGTGAATATTTTTGCCTAGCTTTTAGGTTGGATTTATTTGAATGTGTCCATTTTTTGGGCCAGCTGGAGAATAAAGTGAGGTGATGTTGCAGATCTTTCACGGCAGATTCGAGACTGCTGTTAGAGGAATAAAGTACTATGTCATCAGCAAATAGTGCTATTGCAGTATTTTGAGTTATTGGTACATTTGATGTATAAACGTTAAATAAAGTGGGAGAGAGGGTGGAACTTTGGGGTATTCCTGCTTTGATGATGAAAGGTGTGGAGAGAGCTCCAGGGAGACGTAAAGAAAAAGTTCGCTTTTTAAGAAAACTTTCAATGATGCGTGAGAGATACAATGGAATACTCAAACAAAAATGTAATTTTTTGACTTGTCTTTTACGTCTTTAATATTTACATTAGCGGCTGTTTGTTCACATTATTATATATATGAGTATAACATGTGCTCTTAATAACGTCAAGTAAAATTTGTCGACAACTCAACCATTTTCTGTGAAACGTTTCTTAAAATTCTGCATTTTCAGAAACGCTCAAGCGCCGTTTTCTCAAAAATGGCTCCAAATGTTTTCTTCAAACTTTTCGAATGGATAGTGCTAATTGCACTCCTTAATATGACGTTAAGTTCAATTTGGGGTATTTTTTCGTTTTCTTAAAAAATTACACAAATATAATTTTTTTGAAAGATCTCTCACCCCGTTAATATGCACATTTCCAGCAATTTGAAAATAATGTAGTATTTGTGAGTTGATATTCTTCAAAAGAGTTTTAATGATGTTTACAAAAACTCAAAAGTTGTCTCTGAAAATGAGTTTCAAATTTTGCGTAGCGTAGTAAATTTTGCAGTAGCGCTTATAAGCCATTTTCTTAAATACGGCTGCAATTTTTTCAAAGAAAATTGCTATTTAGAACGAGATTTTCCTCTTATTTAATATTCATAAAATATTTCTGTTCTATTAGGAAACCGCAAAAGTAAGGAAATGTCAAAGAAATGTACTTTAAGCGGAGGTAGATAGGAGCTGGCAAGACAATATAGCAAGTCCGAATAGATAGTCGGGACTAAATGAATTAGAAAACTAATATGGAAAAGTCTGTGCCATTCTGTAGCACCACTAGTTAAAATTTGTTCTTGAAGTGGACAGTAAGGACATTTTAGTCTCTACTTGGGTTGTTACCCTGTTACTTTCATGTAATTATTCCCTTATATAACTGTTATGTCGCTGGATGGTATCATGTGCGTAGGTGGCCAAGTTTGTTTCTTTGTTACTCTCATTATATTTCTGTTCTTCTATTTAGTATCGTCCGTCGGACCGTCCTCCCGGTGACTCGACGCGTCCCGCTCGCTGGATGGCTCATTCTCAAAATATAAACACAATTTGGGAATGAGCAGCAAACATGAAAAAAAAGATTTGAAACGTACAGTGTCTATTTGATAATATTGAATATCAAATGCGGACAATATTGTGAAAAGCTATAAAGTTGATTACTTATTTTGGTTTTAAAACACACTTCATCACTCTAATGATGTTTTTATCTTGACAGATTGGTTTAAAACTTACCTTTCAATTCTGCTTGTACTATTCTTCGTGATATGAAAGCAATTACTACATTATATTTGGGAACAAGTAGCATTTCGAGTTCAGTAGCATTCCCAATATCGTGCTTAATATTAGCTTGTAAACTTAATATAAAGCGAAAATAAATATTCGAAATGCATCAATGTCGCCACTTTTATTGATGATATTGTAGCGTCGTGGCGCGCTCAAACGGGGTCTACCTGCGTGAGGGCAGGAAGTTTAACAAAAGGTGCAGAAGATGACGCATTGGGAATTTCTGCCTAGCCCGGAGACGGCGAGGAGGCATTGGGGGCGGTAGAAGGCTCTTTATAACGGCGCGAGACAAGGCCTCCCTCTTCTTGTTCGCAGCAGCGTCGACGGGCAGTTGTGCGTAAGTTTGTGCGAGCGGCACACGTGGGCAAGGGGCCGGCAATTGTCGTGACGAGCGAGACATGCATTAAGTTTCAGACGTAGAGCGGTGTGGTAGCCGTTAGATTAAAATCTCTCCTAGTATTGGGATCTATTTAGTTAGTTAATTGTAAGCAGTGAAATTTGTTATTTGTGACTATGGTCTAGTTGAGGAATAAACTCACTGTTATTACAACCCACTCTCGTCTGTGTTTTGATTACACCCGTATGACGCCACGATATTTACCTCTAATAATCGATAATTTTAGAAATTCGAAACCATTGAATACTCATGTATACATTAAGATAAATACATTCTCATGTATACAACTTTAATATTTTCTTAAACGAAAGGTAAAAACATTTGACGCACTTTTGAGATGTGTGGAATATTAAGCAAATACGTATTTTAATGGTTTGGCCGTAGGCATTCAACATTTATACTGAGCACATTTCGGGACTTGATATGAGAAACATTTGTAATTCCAGAAATGTCCCTTTCATTATTAGTTCCTATTTATTCTGTGCATATGCCTATTCATTCTCTGAAAGCCTACAAAGCCTTTGCAGTGTACTTGAAACCATGGAAAATAAACGTGAATGCAATCCTAAGGAGAAAATCAGACTAAAGCTAAAATTCATCTCCCTTAAGCTGGGTCTGCAACAATCGGTTACTACAACTTCCATTGAACTACCAAGATTTTTTGCTTATTGCGTATTTACAATGTTCCAGTGGAACATGAATTCAATTTTTACATAAAATAACTTAACGTGAATTATAAGTTTCCTACAATAACATGAACTGCGTTACATAAAATTACACTATAAAAACGAATCACATGACAGAACATGGAATGCAGATTTGTATTTTTGGAAATTAGTTGAAACGAAAAGGTAAATTTAGATTGTCATGCTTTTTTAACCTGTAGCGACAATTTCTAGTGGATAAAAGATAAAGCATTGTACTTTCTATAAGAAAAATGAATCTTCCAAAGACCAGAAAGGAACCAATTCCCTTTAGGGGAGGTATCAATGTAAAGAAATAAATTGTTATATATTACTTCAGTTTACTTTTCAGATACACTTTAACAGAACAGAACTAATGAATCACTAGTAATAATAAAAAGAAAGAAAGTTTTAAATTGCCAAACTTCATCATTGTGCATTGCAATGAAAGATATGTTCTGTGGGGAGCTCTGAATTCAAGTTTCTAGATGCAGAACTGAATGCGAGGTGCATGTGCCGGGAGTCAACGCTCTGTGCTCATCATTTATTTAGCGACTACGATCTCTTTTGCTGTGCACTCTTCGTTGCCTGCCGAGTTCACCACATTCCATTAAATAGGCGGAGACACTCCAAGGGAGGAGAATTCTTCCACCCAAACGCTACAGCCTCTTGTTGAAAGCGCTACATTACACAGTCAATCTGTTGAATCTAACGTGTTGCCCAAGGTTCTCTCTTTGTTAGTTTGTACGCTGCCATTTGCAGGCTTCTGGTGTGGTAGGGATGTGAGGTTACAAAAGTTAACATTTGTTTGGAAAAAGCAATTAAGACGTTTCAGTACTTCCAGACACTTAAAAATCCCTGATGACCAACGAACACGACAACAGTCATTGTAGAACTTCAGAGTTTATATTGTGTATACAAATTGAATAGTATGTGCGTCAGGGAACGTTATTGTACTCGCTTTATTAGAGAACAGAAACAGCAACTTAGGGAAGTTAGAGTAAAAATGACAGCGGAATTTGTATCATTCGAAATATCAATCATTTTTCGTTCTTGTCCCATAATATTCACATTTTGATCTTGATGCGTATAATACTACTAATAATAATAGTAGAGGAAGGAGTAATATTAGAGGAATAATAATAATAATAATAATTATTATTATTATTATTCCTCTACATCACGACTAAAGATGCTACTGAGTCGGCTGAATATAAAATCTACTCCAGGTTGAAACCAACTACTTAAGGAGCAGATCTAAGGGCTGTCGGTGCCTCTGTTGTACAATACTTTGCGCAAAATGTGGATTGTTCCGAACAAAGCAATTTATTGCACTTCCCAGTCTTTTGAACGACCTGGGAAAAAATTGCAGCGATTTCTGAGAAACATTCTTTTTGTAAATTTGAAGCGCAATTTACGCAAAAACAGCTTGTTTAAAAAAATGCACATGACCTTATTTAAAGTGATAATTTTGAACAACCGACTTTGCCTGAGTCAAAAATCTCTATCTTCAATTTTGCAGTTTTGAAATTGTTTTTGCAATTTTCGAAAAATTGGAAATATAAACGAAAATGGTACTTGCATCATTCCCTTAAACGTCCTTTGCATTATTCAACAACAAAATTTAATTACAAAATTTGGAGTAATTTTTTTAACTTAGAAAATCTCCGACGGGCTTCAAGTAAAGTACCCCCCAAAACTGAAATATCGATTTCAAATTCCAGGAGCCTTGACATCAGTGAAAACGATTGGGGAATATCAATTTCGATGAATATCGGCTGAATGGTTTAGGCGTTAACGTTGACCACAGACTGACAAACGAACGTTTGGTCTTCAATCGATTTTGCAGTATCAGGAAGCGACAAAACTTGAATTTTGACTATACCACGAGATAGAGGATTGTTTTCTACCTTTTCCTTACTGGACCCCAGATATAATAGTTTTTCTGGCGAAAATTTGCCGTTTTCCGGCGCTCGATTTCAGAACTTTCTCTTCTTACGAAGTTTTCGTAAGGCGAGAAAGTAAAAATTGATCAGGGCAGGTTCTACAACAGTCGAAAATCTGAAGTAAAAGTCAAGATTTTTTTAATTAATGAATACTTGATAAAAGAAATGATTCTAAAAGAAAAAATAAAGAAATTCACAATCGATTCTAATGTGTTTGTGAGGAGTACAAAGAAAAAGTTAGTTAAGGGCCCTACATATTCTTGGGGTTCAGGGGAATCTTAAACGTTTTATTTTACCCGTCCGTGCAAACATAAGCGTCTGTGGTCATTGTCCAGGTGTTAAAAGTATCACAAACGGACAGGACTACGGTTCATATTTGACATTATCTCAAAAGTTCTATACATGCAATTATGTTCCGATTACGTTTCTAGACAAGATAGGTAACGATATGCCACTGGCTAAATATCGTAAAAGTGATTCTGGCTGGAACAAAGTCAAGCAGAAAGCCTAGGAAAGTGGAACTGTAACTGGTGAGACCCAGCTATGTGGCCCCTAAATTGAGGTATGGAACACCAATGAAACGAACGGGCAAAACAGAGCATCTGTGAAGACGTTGGGTTAAGGTTAAATGCAAAACACGCATCTGGGAGGGTAAAAAGGTTTTATCTTCCACAATAAAAAAAATATTGTGAAATATTACTTAATTTCACGTATTGATATGGATTTCAACAAGATGTGTGTGATAACCATCGAATTCATTAAAACACGCATCTGTGAGGAATTCAGATTTTCCGTTGTGGACAGGTTTTTATGTACTGGTATCATCGTCATCTTCCTTCCGCAATGAAGATAATGTGTCGAGGATTAGAACGTAGTGAGACCCGGGTTGCACACACACGCACGCACACACACACACACACACACACACACACACACACACACACACACAACAAAGTGCTCTGTGAATGGAAGTAATACGATTGCGTCTGTGGTCAAGGTTCTAGAAGCTTTTGGCCTTCCCTCTCCCAAAAGGCACAGCTTGATTACATTTCAGATGCTATTGCACTTCTTCAAGGGCAATGAGCAGATTGCATTTTGTTTGCTTTTCCTCGTAGTGAGAACAAAAGAAATCGCCGAGACATCGTGAATATAATCAAAATTCGAGTACAATTTAAATAAATTACATATAATTTATTTTTAAAAAGAATTTAAATATTCATTTGGAATTCTGTTAACTCCAAAAACCTACTTAGAAGTTTATGAAAACAAAACTAAAACCTTCCAAAAACCGATATTTTCTCAACCCGCTTACTTAAGACATTACTAGCGGTTCTGTAAGATGTTTACCTAATATGGAAATTCTCTCTAGACTGATTCATGAACACCCATCTTTATTACTCTTGAATACAGACTTGGGTACTATTTTTCACATTTCCTTCTATCCTTCTTTCTTAAACAATTGGGAGCAATTGGACAATGCGCCTTTGAGAGGAAAAAAGTTAAAGCGGACTGACAATTGTTAAAGCGGGTGAGAGGGATAAAAGACGTGTTAAAATACCACGATACGATCTCCAGCTACGTGTGTGGGTGCATAGTACCATGCACCATACATTCCGTATTTTCTTGTTGCTCTGCAACCGAAGATGTCTTTTGTCTTGTTTTAAAGTTATTATAAACGTGTCAACAGTTTCTGTGGGTTCGTTCATTTTCGTTAACTATTTAACTCAGCCAACAAGAAGCGTGTATGAGGGCGTTACCATTCGAAAGGCAATTTAAATGAGGATTGCACTCATTAGATCAGTACGGGACCGGCCAAGAGTACGGTACTAAATATTGACACACTGGAACCACTTACAGTTCAGTGTCAGAATCATGTCTTAGTCTTTTGTTGTGCACAATATGCAAACTAATGTAATAAAAGTGAAAAGTAAATAAAGTAACTCTTTTAGATCCTCCTCTTTCATACTTCCTGACAATTTAATCAATGGAATGATTATTTGTTGGCGCATGAAAATTCGCTCAAAATATTTTCATGATTAATTTACATTCGAGATATAAATATGCAATCTATATTCTTGTAATATGATATATATATATATATATATATATATATATATATATATATATATATATATATGTATGTATACTTGTAAGTGATTTTTAGAGGCCGGAAAAATATGTACATAAATATATAATGAATATAGGAAGAATATGTAAGAAATGTGTAAAATCGTATATAATATGTAATATTAAAATTCTGTGATTAAAAACCATTTACATAGCAAGAAATAACATTTAGAAAAACTGCTCACTTTACATCATACAACTTCCTCGTCAGTAGTAAAAGCTTCATTTATTGTAATCCAGGACCGTATTTTAGCAGCCAGACTAATCGCAATAGAAGCTATCGCAAAAACTGGCGAGATCTACGACCAGCAAACATACACTGTAGCATCAGTATTACACTTCAGTGATCGCAACTTTTTCTCCGAAATTAAGGTTACAGATCACAAAACGCGATGTCAATGATGCTTTGGACACCTAGATTTCCCCAATAATGTAGGGAAAAAGCTGATTTAAAAAAACTACATATTGTCATAAAAAATTACTTAATTAAGTAGAAGAAAATTGATAAAATATGAAAATATATTGTGAAAACAGCAAAATATGTAAAATATGTAATATAGTACTAAATATGTAAAAATATGTAACAAAAAAAAATTGGATATTGGTTTAGGAGGGCTATGATTTGCCAAGATTAAAATTTTGAGAACGGTAAGCAGAAAGACAAAAAATATGTAATTACATAAAAATCCGGTCTCTAGTGATTTTGTAACGTCGTATGTCATGGGGTTGAAAAGAGCTTAAAACGGTTTAGTCTACATCTAAACATGACCCTACAATGGAAGGTAACAGATGTGTTTTGCCCAAACAACTCAAAGAGAGA
Source organism: Acheta domesticus (assembly GCA_031308135.1). NCBI lineage: Eukaryota > Metazoa > Arthropoda > Insecta > Orthoptera > Gryllidae > Acheta > Acheta domesticus. Next base: position 118,055,725 of record JAHLJT010004567.1, on the reverse strand, counting down.
AACATCCGTCCCGACTCATGTGTGCACGCTAACAAAGCAGTTCGATGTATTATTGCACCAAAGCCGATTAAAATTATTGAAGGACTTGGGGCAGTAACACGTTAAGCCGTAGCAAGCCAATTCGTAAATGTTAATATCTAGATTTTGATCAAAGAGTGTGTCGTCTTGTGGTTTCATCTCGTTAGTCAGATCATTATATTCCTTTTTTAATATGAATCCATTACTAGTACGAAAAACAAACAGTTCAATTTAAAAAATCAAAAAAGGAAAAAACTAATTTTTTTAAACGAGTCAATACCTCTACGGCACATTACTTGTTTATGATTCGGTATTGTTCAGCGAAAACTGCATTTGGATATCGTCAACAGTTTAGAAGTTAAGGTGCTGGCCCATAGTTCTGTCGAATGGATTAAGTTTTCGAGTTAAGATTGACAGACCTTTTGTTTCACATATTTTACTCTACATACATAAAAAGAAACAGGATTTGTTCAAAAACGACTCCAAATTTTTTTAAAACTTTTGGTAGGGATAGTGGTAAATGTACTCTATCAATGACATAAAAGCCATTTTGGTCTATCGGTTGGTTTTTTCAAAAATTACAAAAATGTAAATTGTTTTACTTGTCTCTCACGTCGTTAATATTTACATTATCGGCGATTTTTTCACATTATTATATTTACGAGTTTATATGCTTTACAATAATGTCAAGTAAAGGTTCTCGAAAACACTACCGTTTTCTCTGAAAAGTAGATCAAATTTCGGCATTTTCAGAAATGCTCAAACGCCACTTTCTTGTAAATGGCTGCAATTTTTTTCTTGAAACCTTTGTAACGGATAGTGCTAATTGCACTCTTTAGTATAGCGTAAAGTTTAGTTTGGGTTCTTTTTTTGTTTTTTTCAAAAATTACATAATTGTAATTTTTTGAAAGATCTCTCACATCTTTAATATGTACATTACCAGCAAATTGTAAAGATGATTATATTTTTGAGTATAATTGCTTCAAATAACTTCAAATAAAATATTTTGAAAACATCAATCATTTTCTGTGAAAATGAGCTTCAAATTTTGCATTTTTAGTAGCGCTAAAACGTCATTTTCTCTTGAACGGCACATCTTCTTTAAAAGAAAATTGCCATTTATGACTAGGTTTTTGTGTTCTTTAATACTCTAAAATTAATATTTCCGTTCTACTAATAGGAAACCGAAATATTAAGAAAATGACAATAGCATATTATGCAATTAGTTTAAAACGTTGTCCTTTTTTACACGAATAAGAAGATATTACCGAACGAACGACGTTAGAAGTGAGTGCAAAGAATCTTCTTACGAGTGCAAAAAATTAACATTATAAACGAATTGCATACACCATTTTTTGTATAACAGTATTATAAGGATTTAAGGAAGCGAAATAATTGTGTTAAGTTGTAATTCGTAGTTGTAGTAGATCTCAAATTCATGTTTTGTCATACCTAACCAACAAATTTTGTTTACAAATGGCAATTAGTTTGAAAAGTCGTGATTTAAACATAATGGATTTGCCTAGAGAAATTGTGGTAGAATCTGCAAAAGCAGAAAATGCTATGATAGCGAAAAAGCTTTGCAAACTTTATGAGAAAGAGTACTTAAAGTAAAGGGTAAAATTTATGGGTAAAAATATGCAAATTTATTATGCAAAGCTGCTTTTCTTTTGTATCTATCGGAGCAGTTTGGTTAAGTAAGTATAATGCACATGCTAGAATTAAGACGTTTGTTAATTTAATGCATGCTTCTTTAAACATTAGGTCCACAGCATGTAAAGCGTCGACACTATGGTGCATTTATTCCAAATTAAAGGAAATGCTAAAGATGAAAGAGAATATTGATATTGGTACTTTTCACAAAGTAAGTTTACTTATGAAACACGTGTTAGCACATTTTGCTCGGCGCGGACAAGTTCCTGCGACTTCCGCCCACCTGGGCACTCTTTGGGGTACTTCCCGCTAAATTATGGGAGTTCCATGCTAGACCAGGGTGTCATGGGGGCGCCAATTCCAAAATTCGCGCGTCCCACTTAAAAAAAATCAATCATCAATCCATCAATCAATGAAATGGAATGAAGACATTAATTAAATCATTGTTTCCCGCGCCTTGATGCATGTGACAGTTCTTCCGCCGCCCTGCCAGGTTGCAATCAGCTACCCTCGCCGCCGACACCGGTGACGTCACTACATCACCACCGTCACCGCCGCCACCAACACCATCGCGCCGTCGTGCCCGTATCTCTCCCCCCGCCTACGTCCGCCCCCCGCCGCCAGCTAGCCGGCTGCCCGCCCCTCTGCGCCCTGCCCGGGGTCGGAACCCGGGGCAGCGCCAGAACACGCGCGGACAGCGGGCGACACAGCTGGTGGAGTGTGGGCCAAGCGGAAGGAGCTATGGTGGACCGGGAGCATGAAGCATCCACGGCGGTGAAGGGCATTTTTCACGCTTTCTGCATTTTGAGACCCTCTACTGGACAGCGGTGTGATTTGTAGGAGCGGTGGTGATGTGACAGTGGTGTGGTTCGACAACCCAGCCGTGTGTGCCTCGTAACCTTTCAATGTTACATTCATTTGGTTTTTGCTTGCTGTGTTAGTCAGGTAGCATCGCTTGGTCAGTGTGTGCCTTTAATTTGTGTTTCGCAACACTGCAAGAGTTTTGTGAAATTGTAAAAGTTTTTTTGTATTCTTTGACATTTATGGTGCCGGAACCCGGGACAGCGCCAGAACACGCGCGGATAGCGGGCGACACAGCTGGTGGAGTGTGGGCCAAGCGGAAGGAGCTATGGTGGACCGGGAGCATGAAGCATCCACGGCGGTGAAGGGCATTTTTCACGCTTTCTGCATTTGAGACCCTCTACTAGACAGCGGTGTGATTTGTAGGAGCGGTGGTGATGTGACAGTGGTGTGGTTCGACAACCCAGCCATGTGTGCCTCGTAACCTTTCAATGTTACATTCATTTGGTTTTTGCTTGCTGTGTTAGTCAGGTAGCATCGCTTGGTCAGTGTGTGCCTTTAATTTTGTTTCGCAACACTGCAAGAGTTTTGTGAAATTGTAAAAGTTTTTTTGTATTCTTTGACACACGTAAATGTGGGATATCAACCTATAAAGGCAATGGTATTTTCCCAACAAGATGTAAACGCTCTTCTTACAAAACTGATGATGAAACTTTTATTTAATGAAGGTGTAATAATGCCAGTGGCAATAATAGTTATGTTTTATTTATTAACTGGTGTATTGTATTAATAACTGGTATGATTTTCAGGTTGTTGCTATTTTTGTCATATTTGGTGCTTGTAGACGTGTCGAATTGTACAATTTGTGCATCAACGATGTGAAAGAAGAAGGTTCTGTTTGATAGTGAACAAAAAATGACAAGCCCGGAATATTTACTATCGTATCCAGTGAAGAATTTAATTATGTTGAGGTCTGTAAAAAATACATTTCCTTAAGACCCTTACATGTTAAACACAAAAAACCTTTTTGTTTTACAATCATGCCAAATGCAGCTGCAATCCAATTTTTTAAAAGTAAGTTTTTTCATAACGTATTTGATTTTACTGCGAACACTGCATTCTATTTATATGGTACCACTGCCTTCTTTAAACTCCATAACTGAAAATATATGTAGGGGCCGTGATTATTACGTCAGTGATGGTTCATATTTCGTGCAGAAATAGGGATGACTTAATGATTCGTGCAATAATATGCCATACTAAGAACGATTTTGTTAAAGTAAAAGGGTTGTTTATAATACTGGTATACAAAAAAATGTACTTTTGGCGATGATAGATGGCAGCTGGCAAGAAAGAGTATGTGGCAATTGAATATAGCTAGCGAAAACCCAAGGAAATAGAAAACTAATACGGGAAAGTCTGTGCCATTCTGTAGAACCACTAGTTCGTTATCAGAGCCCAGCAATTAATTTTTTTCTGCCAAAAATTCGCCGTTTCTTCGCGCAGCATTAAATAACGTTTCCTGCACTGTGTATATTACAATATTTTCTGTATATACGTATGTATACGGGAAAGTAAAATAAGATTACATTTTTATAAATATTTTTAAAACTGTATTCACTGGGAATAGGTATTGTATTTTTTCAGAATTTGAAATTGACTCTTATTCCCTTCATTAGTCTTCGAGAATAAATACGGAATATGAAACAATATTTTTATGGTTTTGAATTTTAGTGTGATACTTTTACGCCCATATTCTCAATACCGTGTAATACGAGAATTATCGTCGAGTCCGGATAATTCGCGAATCAAAGCAAAAATCCTTATTCACGAGTCAGGATCGGTTGCGATTCGCGGATTAGACACCCCGATTTCGATCCGTGGGTTATACCTCCGATTTCGGCGTGTAATTCGCGAATTGCACTTGGTTGCTATTGGCGACCCTGTTAATACAGACGACTCCGCCAAGTACGATTTGTTTGGTGTTGAATTTATGAAATGCGATTGAAATAAAGAGAGATCCCTCTATTTGCTTCCTTACCTTCATCAGTAATATAAATCATCTGAGTAGTCAGTTACATGCTGGATAATTTTGAATAATAATATTGTTTCTAGTATTGGGTTCAGCAATTATCATATTTAATATTATATAATTTGGACTTATCATTCTATCAGTGCAAGTTATTTTTTAATAAAATTACATTATTAACTTTTGCTTTCAGTTAAAAGGTATGGTCATAGTTTATCTTACTTTCATCTATTAGAATGTCTTTTTTAATTTTTACATCCACTATAGGAAATCATCAGAAATATATACTTGCAACACCCAAAAACAGTGTAGATATTGTTAACATAATCAGGCAAATAAAAGGTCAAGGAATTTCAAATTAAATATTTTAATAAACCATAAATTCAAAAAAACTGAACTGGATTACAAGGATTTAAAGAAAGAATACAATAACAATTAGACAAAAATGCTACTAAGTAGATCCTTGGTTAAATTGAATTATAAGTTTTTTCATTTGAAGTAAATAAATAAAAACTGAATGCAATTAACAAATATTTTTATTTATTTCATTAATGTACAATATTGAAACAGAAACTTTTCTGGTAAATAAATGATAATTTTCACAAATTTAATGCCCAAATACATGAATATTACTGAACCCTGAGTTATAAACACCATAAACAAAAATAAAAAAGAAGAGGCATAGCAAAATATGCTGAATGGTTTCAATGTAATGAATATTTTATTCCTTTGCTAACCATTTGGAGAACAAATATAAAAACTCAGATTGCTAGAACAGACAAATAAAGGATGTAGTTCATATTTGATTCCATCACTAATTTAACGTGTAGACAAAATTTAATTTTCTTAAAGAATGAATTGTTCGTTCATCATATCTTGATAATATTCAAATTTTAGGTAGATAAACATTGCATCCTCAACTCATGTTCATTCATAAACTCATATTTTTCTTGATGCTTTAAGAATGTGGAATCCTTGAGGTACTGTTTGCATTCCTGGGAAGTAGATACCATTCTCATAATTTCTGGTCCCTCTCGCAGCTGCTGGTACTGGTTATCTATCTCTGGCATTTCCTATTTGGAAATAAAATATTCATTTTAGGATATCTTTATGAGTTTTTTTTCTGTATATGAACATTATTGCATAAAGAAAGGTTCCATTCATTGTTGACTATCAGGTGATAATAAAATATATATATATATATATATATATATATATATATATATATATATATATATATATATATATATATATATATATATATTACAATGTTTCACAGATCATTTGTCTCCATCATCAGGTACTTTTTGTCTTATATTGGATATACGTTTTAAGTTTGTGAATCGTAACACAAACTTAAAACTTATATCCAATATAAGCCAAAAAGTACCTGACAACCTGATTTGTGATGATGGAGACAAATCATTTGTCTCCCTCACATGTCAATAACAATCACCTGTCTCCATCACAAATCATTTGTCTCCATCGTCAGGTACTTTTTCGCACATATCCAATATAAGCCAATAAGTACCTGATGATGGAGACAAATGATCTCTGAAACGTTGTGAAAACTCCAACTTTGTTTTATGTACAAATTTCAACCTTGTATGAAATATTTTTTATTATCACCGGATTGTCTATAATGAAAGGAACCTTTTTTTATGCAATTAAGAAAGACAATCAATAAAAACTTATGAATATTATTGACATGAATATGATTGTAGAAATTGTAAACTAACTGGTATCATCTCTGCCAACAAAAGTTTGCTGATAATAAAGAAACTTGTTTCATTTATCTACAATGTCAACGATATGTCACAAATCCATCAATGTTATAGTAAAGATTACCAAAGATGAACTTCAGGAAATATCAGTGTTCCTATTCATTTACAATTGAGAGTGTAGAATTAGATTAAAAAAAAGAATAAATTAAAAAATAAATTCTGCACTCTACAAATGCTTTAAAGGATGGTTCGGTTGTTAAAAAAATTTGTAATAAATTACTAGAAATAAACAAATTGAAAAACCAAAACAATTTTGTTTTAATTACTTCCCTTATACAACAGATCTTAAATTTTTTTAAGTCTTTAAGTTCAGAAATCCAACCCTGCAATCAGTCCAAACATAAATAATATTCTAAAAGAATGTTTGATACTGGAATCCCAATCTGATTTAGACTATGCACATTAACAATATGCACAATCTATTTATAGAAATAGTGGTATCAGATATCATAATCAATATTGATTGTTGACAGTTAATTAATCTTTCTTTAAATTCAATGATATTATAAAATGTAAATGAATTTGAAAATTCCATATTTTTTATATTTAGCCTACATTACATTTTCAGTAACAAAGTAACAATAATCTGCTTCAGCTTCCTGAAATAGAAGGGTATTTTTAATTATACAAGTATATATTATTATGGATTCAGAGAAGCACAAAACATAAATATGAATTAGTACATTTAACAATAAGAGTTCATGAGAATGTGCAAATAATAGTTTTGGAATCTATGTGAAAACCAAAGAATATTTTATATACTATTTATTCCAGTATGTCACACCAAAACAAAAATAACATTTATTTTGTATCTTCTGAAGAAGACAAAATAACTTTGACATCTGGGCAGGATTATTTCCAATCTTTGAATTTTATGACAATTATGCTGAATTTGTTTTTGTTTTATTAAAAGACATTGTTTATCATAACATTTTATTATATACATTTCATTTAAAAAAATTGTGCAAGTATTACTTGCATTTGAATTTCCATGACATCGGATTTGACTTGATTTTGTTTGGTAAAACCACGGTTTAGGGTGTCACGATTCCTTTGAAAATAGTCTTGACTTCCAATGAGGTGAAATTATTTTTTTAGTTGCACTAAAAACTACTGAAATAACTTTTCCATGTGGCCCTTCACCAGAACACAAAGTATCAATCAAAACTATTTGTAAAACTCTTCGTAGAGAGCCAATACTGTTGATTTGAAAATTAAAGATACAACTTGCAAGGTAAATAAAACCAAAAACACTTACTTTGAGTCATGTTAACTGCCTTTTCATATCCCAAATCATAGTCACATGCAGTACGTTCTTCAGGCGGATGAATGCAGTAATTTTCCCATCCAATTAAGTACACGGCGTTTCTTCAGCGTTCACAGCTGCTTCTATCATTGTAAACAGGAACTTTATTATCACGCCTGCCTTTTAAACAATTCTTTTCACGCCTTTATAGTTGTTCTTAAACTGCTGAACAATACTTACTGTGTTGAAATTCGTTTGCAGGTTATGTGATGCTTCTTTTTTGCTTTTGTAACTTTGCTTACAACAGTATTCGCGTATTTGTCAATGACAATTGTGAAAATATCAATTTCTTAAATAGAAATGTTAGATTGGTTGGCCCTGGATACATTACTCAGTACGCGAAGTGGACATTGGAGATCGCGTTTGAAGTGGCGCTATTACTAATGTTTACAAACAGAACCACGACATCGAGATACTCCACAGCCAATCATATTTACTGTAACATTCTGGCCAAGGATAACCCCCGAATCCGTCAATTCTCTGATGACCGCGGTTTGTGAATAAGAACAATGAGTTATCCGAGTGTTAACCTAATCCGCGAATTCCTCGATTCACAGATTATTTTCGAAATAATCCATGATTGAGAATACGGGCGTGTGAAATGATTGTGTAATACCCCCGTCAACTGCGATACGTTCTAAGTAATCTCTTATCAATTGATGTAATCTTAATTGGAAACGTGAACATGGTACATGTGGGTGGCTAGCTCGACACCACGTTCACTGGCTGCTCCCGAAAAATAGGAATACTTACTCTTTGCATTTGTCTTCTTCTTCTTACTTTTATTTTAGGCTAGAACCTTTTTCTTTACAAAGGATACTTAATTAAAAGTTTAAAAAATCTGATACATTACATTTATGTAGTTATATTTATAAATTGGCACTATATTCATGCTGTCTTGTTTCACAAAATGTCTTTCCACCTAGTTCTTGGGCGTCCTACTTTTCTCCTTCCTTCCGGTCTTCTATCTCTAGTCACTTTCACCAGTCTGTCTTCTTCCATTCTGTCTATATGGTCATTCCATTTCTTTCTTCTTTCTCGAACCCAGTCTGAGATTATATCTATTTGGCAAGTTTGTCTTATATTAATACTAGCTAGTACCCGGCGCGTTGCTGCCGCAGAAGAAATAATTGAGTAAATATTCCTCTCCTCCTCTCTTTTCTCCTCTCTTTCCCCTCTTCCTCTCCCTCTTTTTCCTCCTCTCTCATTTTCCCCACTCTCTTTTCCATCAGTGTTTCTTTCCCCCCTCTGTGTCTCTTTTCTCCCTCTCTGTCTCTTCTTCCTCTCTGTGTCTCTCTTCCCTCACTCTCTGACCCTTTTCCCGTTCTCCTCATTTCCCTCTCGTTCTATTTTCCTCTCTCTCCATTTCCGCCTCTACTTCCCCCTCTCTCTATTTTCCATCTCATTCGCTATTTTCCCTTTCTTTCTCTATTTCATTCTCTTTCATTATTTTCCCTATCCTTCTCTATTTCCTTCTCTTTCAATATTTCCCTCTCTCTATTTTCCCTGTCTCTTTTTCACTTTCCTGTCATCAACTTGCGCCGCCTGCTCCTTGTGTGCTTCTCAACCTCGCCCCACGGCACACGGCAACGCCCAGCAACAATAAAGCGCACGTGCATTGGGAATTGCATTTAACTGAAATACCATCATGTGCTCTAGCGCCATCTAGTGAAGTTACAATAATTGTAATATGCCTATGTTCTTTCCGCAAGTGCAAGCAATATGTTGACAAATTTTATCGCAATTGGATGCCTGCTACTGCAGCGCATTAAGCACGAACCAACAATCATTGATTTTTAGATATTAGATTAATTTTCTGTATAATAATTTTTCTAGCTGAAGAACCCCACGTTGCCGAGGTATTTATCATAATTTTGTATTAAACAGAAAGAGGAATTCCATCTATTCTCGCCCTATGGCAGAGCCTTCTTCTACTCTACTGTATATTCCCTCCGCCCTATCCCGCCTCTCTCTGCCTTGCTCCAATATGGAAATACCTGGTCTTCCGTAAACTAAAACACTTCTCACTAAAAAATATTTAAATTTTAGTCCTAATGGGGTTCCCACCCCAAACTGATTTTTCTTTATAACTGAAAATATTAAACAAATCTAAACTAAAAATTAAAATGTATGTACTTACGTATATTCTGTTTGTGGAATTTTATGTATTATATTCATACTTTCAATCAATTGCCATATTTTAAAACTTAACCATTTTCATATTTTTTCTTCTTGCGGATTTAGAAAGGAAAGTTTGAAATTGATCTTTCCGCATCAATCGACGTCTAGAAATAATTAAAGGAATTTTAATTGAATTCTAGTACCTTTTTAGGATCCTTGATAAGTTGTGGCTGACAGAACGGAGCCACTGAGCACTTATGCGATTATAATATCTCCAAAAAACCAAGTTCACAGTGGCTCTCGGCTTTACAACACTTTTTCTATTTAAAATAACAACCTTCAAAACCAGCATTGTCACACATTAAATTCCTCGAAATACCCATTTACCAATATTGTTTTACTTTAATTGTACTGCGGTTTTACTAAAAATTCTATTATTGCCGAACTATCATCAATTTAATAATTCCTTCAACACCCAAAAGTACTCGCTATTATATTAAAACACTTATCTAAAACATGCATCCCTCCGTCAGTTTCAGAATAACACGTAAATCGCACTGTCACTTGCCCAACCTGCAAATACTTATGCTTAATTTACTACAACTAAACATGTGTGCACTCGTACCTTTTTACGGCAATGTTAACCACATCCATTAGAAAATTATATCTTCCTAATATTTAGTCTCTTGTACACTTAATGCACTCACACCTACACGCAATTAAAATCAATATTCAAGTTACTTTTATAAATAAAGCGGAAAAAATGCAGAATTATTTCGGGTTAGACAAATGTGAAAAATAAACAAACAGTCCTCTAAATACGCACTTCTGTACATTGATGAAATCAGTAGAAGATCTCAGACCTCATCCTCTGGTGGCGCGCAGCTAAACAATTGACATTGATCCACTATTGAATCTGTGATGTAGAGCCAGGCGAAAAATGTCCGGAAAAGTAATTATTTTGTGAATATAGTAAGGTTTGTGATTGTAAATCATAGCCTATGTTACTCCAGACCTTTAACGGATGCTAGTACAAAAGTTTCATCAGTATTGGTTCAGTAGATTCAGAGATTATCGCGCTGTAAGTCAGAGCAATTCTGTCTTTATATATTAGTATAGATTAGGTTCTTTATCCCTTAGCGTTTTATCATAGAGTAAAGATGTATATAGAGGGCTCACCAGGCGTGTTTTTAGTTACATCCTTTGAATAGTTCCCCGTCGACCGCTAGGATGCGCCAACGTCGGGAAGTGTGAAGTGCTGTCTGGCTTATTGTTGGTGGTGGGGGCTTTCTAGGAAATATCACGCGGGGGGGGGAACATGGTGGAGGGGAGTTGTTTCCATGGCGACGGCAGGCACTGGGCTCGGGCCGCCGTCGCCCCAGCTGCCTGGGTGGCCACTTGTGTCTCGGGAGAGCAAAATGTGGAGCCACGAACGTACACGAAGCCACACGAGCGGAGTCGAGCGAGCCCATGCGCGAGCCGAACGGACTTCCAAGGCGCAAATCTTCAATTCGAAATCTGTCAGAAATTTAATGTTTCTAATGTTAAGTGGTCGTTAACGCCATTAACAAGATTTGTTGCGAACTTTCGTTTTAAACGAATAATTCCAAACTATTAGTCACATTAGTTTCTTTATTTTAACTTTTCTATAACTTAGTTATTTGGTAGGTGGTTTTTAATAAGTATTTAATATTCTCAATTTATTTTCCGTCGGCTAATTCAGGTTAGAATTATTTTGGTGCAAAGGAGTGCAGTGGTAATAAAAATGCAGCTTTTGTAAAGAAGAAACGGCAGGAGATTGCAGTCACAAATGCCAGTGCTGAGGAAGTAGAAACTTTTTAGTATCAGATGTCAAGCATTGTTCATTTTCAGCCAAAATCTCACCGGTCAAGCCATCAGCCAGTGCGAACATTCTTTCCAAGTTCACTGATGTTTTTCCTGGTGAACAGTGAAATATCCGAAGAAGAGAATTGCACTTGCATGTTACTTCACAAGTGTGTTTAGGAACATTTACTGAAAGGATGCGTGTGAGTGTTGTCTGTGGATCCACAAATGTATGCATTGAAGTAAAACAATGAATGTAATTTGCTCTTCAGTTAGTGAACAAGCGTAATAATTGTGAACAATTGTTAAATAAAATTTCAAATAGCCATCGTCTACCCTAACATCATCTTGTAGTAGGCCACCACATGAAGTAAATAGAAAAATTGTGGATACTTCTTTGCAAATAGGTAGGGGACATTCAGCAATAGAGCAGTTTCAATGGTAATTGGTTTACCATGAATGAATGTTTCAACTTACAATTCTCATGTTCTCTCTGTTATTAAAAATAATACAAAAATAAGAGGAAATTTTGAGACTTTCATATGTAGCCATACATAAAGCTTACATAGATGTTCTAGATTCAGTCAGTGATGAAGTTATAAATTTTTTAGTATTGTATGATGGAACATGGCATAAACGAGGCACTACATGTCGTTATGTAATGGGAATTGATATCGATATCTTGACTGGTCATGTGGCTGATTTTCATGTTTTGTCAAAATACTGTGGCACTTATGAAAAGAACAAGAGCAAATTATAAGAAAAAAGCTGTGAATATAAAAAATGGAAAGAAATTCATGATTTAAGTGGAGAGTGTGTTAGTAATTTTAATGGATCTTCAAAAGCAATGGATGTAGCTCATCATTTTAGATATACAACAATACTGTGAGATGGTGATGCAAAGACTTTCAATCACCATCTGAAACTAAACATCTATGGAGACAACTTTATTATTAGAAAAGAAGAATGTATAAAACATGTGATGTAAAGATTTAAAACAGACTTACAAAAATAATACAAAAATAGAAAGTGAAGGGTGTTACACTTGGTAAAAAACAAGTGAATTTAAAGGTTGACATAATTATTTGTCTTAGCAAATTATCACAATGCCATCCAGAAGAATATTCCAGATGTGCAGAAGATGAAGTCTGCAATACTTGCCACCTTATACCATGCAATGCCAACAGACTTGAAGCCATAGCATTTTAAATGCCCTAAAGAAGAAAATTCATGGTGCTTCTACAATCGAGCTCAAGGGAATGAAATTTCAAAACATGGCAAAAACAACAAGAAAACTGTAGTCTCCAAGTGTTATTTGAAAAATAATTCCTATGTATCAGAGGCTTGCAAAAAATGAATTACTGGAATGCGTATATGGGAAAACACAGAATGCAAATGAATATTCACATAGTTTTGTTTGGAGCAAGTGCCCAAAAGAAACATTTCTTTCCAGAAAAAAGATTGAAATTGCTGGCATCAGCAGTGTCCCAGTTCAATATGGGATGTGAGGCCAGTGAAAGAGCATGCTTCAGGAATCAAAGTGACATCTCCTAAGAAAATAAAGATATTATGAGAGACAAACGTCGCCTCCACAAAGGTGAAATGGCATTGCAACTAGACTTTAAAAGTGCTTAAAAAAGTCAAGTCAATAAAAGAAGGAAAGGTTTGTCAAGTCAATAAAAGAAGTAAAGAAAAAAGATGAAGCTGCAATGTATGCTTCTGGGCAATTTTAAAGAAAAATTTTATTAATTAACTGTAAATGCACTATCTTAAATTTTCTTTTTCACTTTCCCGGTAATTAATTTTCCTTACATTCTCCCATATCTAAAAAGTTCCAACTTTCACAATTTTCAATCAATTAAAGTAATAATGTAGGAACTTGTTAAGAGATTGTAGATTAATATAATTATGGTAGTATTTTTGCCTTAACCCATTAGTGCATGTGATTCCATAAATCGGATGCTAAGAAAAGCGTCAACAATGCCTGTGATTGGAGACTTATCTGTTTGAGATATACAAGAATCATCTTTCGCATTGTTGGAAAGTCATAAATTAAATGTATATGCTGCAACTTTCAGAAGTTTTAGATTTATAGCAATTAGAATGCAAGATGACGCATTACAGTCTTGTTGTTTCACGTAGCTAGTAAGTTTTCATATAATTATAATATCTAACCTTCATTGATACGAACAAATTTTGTACGAAATGAAATAATGAAGGTTTGTGTTTTCCATTTGAATTGGTATTCTAAGAAAATAATTATAAATTACTAAACTATTTCAAATTAATTTTCGTGATCCGAAATATCGGAGGGGACACCTATCATTGCAATACAGTATTTCAGAATGGCTACGTCTTTTCTCTCTATATTTCAAGCAACTGCTTCTAAATGAAAAAGTATTGTTTGCTTATCTGTAACTGGAATTTTGAGTATGTTGGAAGAAGAACACACAAAAGGTGCCAACAATTGCGAGCAATGATTTTCACTCTTCTGCAGAAATTATGCATATTAGACGGAAAGCTCGCCTCGCTCGACTCCGCTCGGGTGTCTTCGTGGACATTCGTGGCTCCGCACTTTGCTCTCCCGAGACACAAGTCTGCCTGGCCCATAGAGGAGAGATATACTAGAGTGCGCACCGAGCTGCGCAGAAGGCCCGGCCGGGTATCAACATCTCTCGCGCCAGTGTCACGTGACTTTGGGACAGCTAGGTGGCATCCACGAAGTAAGAACACCCGTCTCGCATTAAATGATTTATCTTTATACGTACTTAAGATGTTTCATTCCAGCGTTATTTTCTCATTTATTAAGCAACCCTAAAAATGTTGCTTAGAGCAGAAAAGTGAATTTAAGTTTTTCTGCTCTATTTACTCAAGTACATGAAAATTCCGATTTTTGTCCAACTTGACACTTTCCACCGCATACTCCACTAAACGTGTTTTACAAGTACAATTATATAGGACTATAAATAAAAAATATTTGTAAAATAAATTAACTCCATGGGATGCATTAATCCAAATTTCTATTAATCAATGTTGGACATTCTATTATTGAAGATTCACATTAGTGTCATTTATAATAGCAAGTTATCAAAATGATATTTCAAGGATTAATATAGGGAAAAAGGCTTTTACCTTTGATTTATATTTTGATTTATTTAGTCAAAAACAGTAAAATCTGTGTGTGATATATGGGGGAAAAGTTCCATCTGCACTCATTTTCTTGAGCTTCAAAGCTCTCCCCAATATTTTAACTATAACATTAGAAATTTTCCCTCCCGAGTTATATAAAACCTATTTGCATCGATAAATAAACTTCGTTTTATTTTTTTCTTTGTATTACTAACAACAGTAACATGCCACTGGCTTCACTCCTACCACTACTAGCAAGTAAGCTCAAGAAAACGTGGGCGTTGTGAAGCTACATTTATGTCCAAAAGCAAAACAAGGGGACATCTCAGCATTTGCTCAATGGATCAGGAAAATTGGACAAAAACTTGATCGAAATGGCGGTCTTTGACCTGGAAGCTGAAGTACATATTTTTCAAAAAATTTACTAATAAAAATGAACTACAATCATACAAATTACTAACACTAACATACTATAAACACAACTTACACCAGTAAGTACACATAGGAATAATGCCCTCTAAATAAAATCATTTTGTTTTTAACCGATCTAATACTATTTTTTTGGTAAATTTGGATGTGCTCTCTTTCTACATGTTTTAATCTTATGTCAATATATTTAAACAATATTGCCTTTATTAAATACATCCTGTGATTCATTATGGCCTCTTGACCAATAATATGATAAGTTAAATTACTAAAAACAAATTCTCTCAGACATATATTTACAATTGTACTATATACTGCCTTTTTAAAAATGTCACCTCTCCCCTGAAGTATTCTTACTTCTACCTCTGCTCTTTTGCAGATTTTTATAACATCTGCAGAAGGGCATTTCAATCCATAATCATCTTTCCTCTGAATGAAGGATTATGATCCTTCATCAGTATCAGTCCGGCAAAGAACTAGCTTACAGTCCACATAAGCAAGAGACTTTTGCAACTTTGAAACTAAAAATCCTTCAATATAAGTTACAATGTCCACAACATAGGGAGACAATCTAGTTTCAAGATTGTGTACTGATGGCAAGCACATATGGTCAGTTGGTACCTAACTGCCCAGTTCAAAATCATTTACTTGTGGCACACTTGCATACTGGCGTGAACTGACATTGAACACAGTTGTTTCATCCTGTGGAACACAATTTGCAAAGTTAAGTTGTTATTGCACTTCTTGAAAAGAAAAAGAATTTTGGATCGTAAGTAGTGAACAAATATCCACAACGTCCCAAAATAATTACGCTGTAGCACCACAAACAGCACGCAAAGCTATATACAGCACCATACAGTACGAGCTGCCGGTGTCCCAAAGTCACGTGACTTACGACCACCTCATGTTGAAACCTGCGCAGTAGGCTCACGCGCACTCTAGTTGTATCTCTCCTCTATGGCCTGGCCCCGCAGACCCGGATTACCGCGCTCGCCCCGCCGACTGGAACGGAAACCTCACCATTTGCCTCTACGAAGCTGTGAATGGATTTGCAGCGTGATCGCCGTTCAGGACAAGCCGCACTGGCAAAGTCTTTGGCCTGCCTTTCAAAGACAAAGAGTTGTTCCTAATATGTAAAGGTGTGGACCAAAGGTGGTTAAATAACGGAAATAGGGGAGGGGTCTCTCATAGAACTTACCCCCTTCAGAATAGGAAATCGGCTAGAGATGCCATTCATCATAAAATCAGTATTTACTCATTTTCTATAGAAACGAAAGACATTCAATATGACTTGAAAACTCTTAAATAAATTAACCAATAAAAAACTTAAAATTCAGCTTACAGGAACAGTTTTTGTATGGAAACATCTAGTCTGCTGCACAATATACCTCCTCCCCCCCCCACACACACAGAAAAATGCTGTTTGTGACACTAATTGATGTCGGTGCAAACATGTATTATTGTTGCAGACCAAATCAATTAACTACATTTATTTATTGAACATCAAATACAGTTAAAAACTGTGTGTGACCTGCTGTGGGGAGAAGTGTATTGTGTGCAGGTTTTTTGAAATTCTGGGATACCTACTAAAATGTGCATTTTTGGCAAGACTTGATAAGAAAGTTCCTCCACGGTAATAAAAACTATTTGCAAAGGCAAATCAGCTATTCATTTTGACTGTCCCTTTGCGTGAAGAAATCGAGGACGCCCTGCCCTTATAATATGGATCTGCCGTAATAATACGGGGAACGACAAATTGAATATTTCCAGATATCAGAAACACTGTTCAAAATATCAATAATCATGAGGGAGTAAATCATGAAAATCCGAGGGAGTATGTGCTGTTGTAGCACCACTAGTTTCCATACAAGATACTGGACTATGGGAAAAATCAAAATGAGTATGTAATTGGTCTGTTGAAATATTAACTTTTTAAATATTACAAGCGTACCCGTGCGAGAACTCTCGCATGTTAAAACCCACCCTTTCTCTATCCATTTGTCTATGCTTTCAATTAAGAAGGAAAGTTGTTAATGAAAAATGTTAATTTTTTAATGTATAAATGTAACTTCTAATGTACTTGGAGAATATCAAACAAAAATAACAATACAATTGATGTTGGAAACTAATTTTCAATAAAAGTTTATTCAGCATTATAGAGAGATGTTCTCGGAACAATTCATTAAAAACAACTTTGAACAAATTATTCACTCCTCCTTGAGAGTTAACTTTTTGCTTTCCTTGATAGTCACAAACATAATAGAAAAGGTTTTTACTCTTCAGAAAGCAAAGCAAATTTAAGTAGTGCGTAATACCGATCGAGCAAGTACAACCTTACTCTTTGCAATATTATTTGAATTTCTTTGATTTGTATGAGGAACAGAGGGGGTTTTAGAGAGTTCAGGGTGCCAACTTGCTAGGGTGCAAAAATAGAAAAATTATTTGTGTGAGACCAAAACATACATGGAATAAAGAAATGATCCAAATTTTAAAAGGAAAAAATTACAAGAGAAATAATGAAAATATACAGTGTGTCCGGGGAGGAAACGTTGAAATTTCGAAAATAAGCTCTTAAGACAATTCTAAGCATATTTTGTCTAATAAATTACTTGGATATTCTGAGTGGTTGAGCCGCAATAAGCACTCAAAAATTGGTTTGAAAAATTGATTTCTACGCACAAATTTGCATTATAGAAGCATAGAAACACTCCAGAAACATAGAAGTTGTTTATTATTTACAAAAAAATGAATATATTTGTTCAGAAAGAAGAATTAAGCAAGAAATAAAAAAGCAACCAATTTACACAATTCGACTGCTCTCTTATTTCTCACTTAATTTTTCTGCCTGAGCTAATATATTCATTTCTTTTGTAAATAATAAACAATTTACATATTTCTGGAGTGTTTCTATGCTTCCGTAATACACATTTTTGCCTGGAATTCATTTTTTCAAATCACATTTTGAGTGCTCATTTCGGCCCAACCATTCGGAATATCCACGTACTTTCTTAGACAAAATATGCTTAGAATTGTCTTACGAGCCTATTTTCGAAGTTTGGACGTTTCCTCCCCGGACACCCGGTATAGATAAGTGGAAAAAGAACAACACAGTAGTTCCTTACACAGATGTCGACTTTATAAATTTTTTAACATAATGAGTGGTTGATGTATTTGAAAAAGCGCTGGATGCAGGAAAATGTATTTTATACACAATAACCTGTGAATAAATAAATAAACTGAATCGTGGTCATTTGAACCAGCCCGTGCGTCCTGTGCCCAGGAAGTTGCCTAGGTTGCAAGCGACGCTCTCTCGTTACTTCGGCCATAGACTAAGGATGTCTTAACTCTATGCTTCGGCACATTGTGTCACATATCACACTTCTGAGAAAAAATGATTTCTTAGAATGGTAAACCTCTTTTATACAGTTCCTTTATTTGTACTGATTCTACTTGTATTTATTTCCTCTTGTTGATAATTATTATTCGAATAATGGAATTATTTTGAAATATTTGCAGCATTTTTCATTAATATGCATTTATTCATTTTAATTAACTGTGAGAATTCAGCTAAGGTGAAAATAGTAGAGGCAGGCCCTTTAAGTTACTACAATAGATGTAACAATGTTTGGAGTCGGCGCCGTGCCCGAGATCGCTAAGGAAGTAGTGCCGTAGTGATCTCGTACCGAGGAGTCGCGAGTTCGAGTCCCACCTCGAGCATGGCTGTATTTGTCCTGGGCCGCTCAACCATTTGCTCCGAGGAGGAGCAGTCGGTTGCTCTCTCCTCTTCCGCCGCAGAAAGAGCAAATGACGTCATCAAATATCGATCGGTGGCGTGTGGCACAGTGGGTCGCGTCGTATTTCTACGGGGTATTTTACCTTGTTCGGAATGAAAAAGTCTCACTGCTCTGGGAAAGGATATTACGACAGAAAAAAACAGTAAAATACTTTTGTAACATTTATTGGAACAGTTACTAGATATAAACATATTAGTGTGATTTGGAAATTAAAAACACGACAATTTGCAATGCAGCATGGGAAGAAAAGTATCTTTTTGCAGATTGTGCCGTCAATGCCAAATATTTAGTTTCAAAACTAGTGCTCAATAACATAAAGAAATTTAATAGCGGTGACATTACACAGTTTATCATGCTGCTGGATATGAAAAGTATTATAAAGGATGCACAAAAAATGTTATTAAATAAACTAGTAATAAAAATACTAAAAGTAAAGGAAATTAACATAAAAAATTAAGTTGATTGCAAAATCAAATACTCTAATTACACCTTTTAAGTGTTTTTTTTCGCAATATACTTTCCATATTTGTAAGAGATGACATGGTGCTATTGAGCCGTAACATGCATTTCCGATTGTGATCTATAATTGTACTTCTCATTCGAGATTTACAGATTTTCAAAGAAGCAAAAAATTGCTCACAGTTGTATGTTGATCCAAACGTACTTAACAATCGAGGAGTATTCCGATGCAGTTTTGGAAAACGGTTTTGAAGGAAGTTCTTTTCCTAAATGCTTACGTTGTAGTATCGGTATGCAATGAAATTAAATTCTTTTGTATTGTGTTATTTTACTGCCAAAACAACATAAGAACATCAAAATACATCCGAAACTTACTTCTAGTGAGGCATTGTTTTTCAGAACATTGAAAACTTCCTTTTGTTCTTCTTCAGCCTACTTGTCATTTTCATCAGCATGATTTAATGTATAATGTTGCAAATTAAACTTCTTCACGTGAAACCCTTTATGTAAACTAAACATTTGGCATAGCTGCCGTAGTCGGCGAAAAGATACTTTTCTTCCCATACTGCATTGAAAATTGTCGGTGTAGGGTGCTCTTGTCTGTGAAGTGCTCGCGTGGTCTTCCATGTTTCCGCGACTGGAGTTACCGGGACACTGTATCAGAGGTCATCGCCAGGCGCGCAACGATCGGGCTCCGGTGTCCCGCTCTCGGCTGACAACACGGCTCCGCGCTGCCGATTTGCTCTGCTTGAACGCCCCTGACTAACAGTTAGTCCCTTCACCCCCTATCATCACCATATCGTTTCATCCTCATACCATAACGTAAAATCCAATAATGGTCGCTAATGACCTAGTCGTTGATGCGACCTGAAATAATAAGAAGTTTGGAGATTACCACTTCGAAAAATGTGTGCCTTTGGTACGACTGTCTTTAGAGTGACGATATTCTTTCCGTCATTTCCTGATATATTCATAGAGGGTTGACACCTTTCAGAAATTGTTTTGTTAGCCTCGCTGTTGACCCTGGGTAAAAGATATATATATGTTTTGAATAGAAATTGAATTAACAAATCCACGGTATCATATATAAAAACTGGGTTTCCTGATCATCGAAAAAATAAGATTGAATTTTTACATAAAAAGTACTTTTGGCAGCACGTAAAATTTTCCCGACCGCCGGCTTCGGATCAATATTGACAGTAATGCAAGATGTAAACCGGCCGGGAGACAAAGAAAATCCACAGATACCAGTCTTCCACAACAAATTGATTTGTATGAAATTCCGCATGTACAATTGAAGTAAATGCTTACGAACAAACAATCATGTCAATTACAACAAGAGGTGCACAAATTTCTCTCATTATTGAAAATAGTCACATAATAATGAAATATATAATTATTTTTAGTATAACAACTAATTTTTAACTTGAAAAAGGCCAAATCAACCAATTTCAATGAAGTGGCAGTGGTGATGTTTGTATTAACATAAGAAATTATCACATTTTATACAAGCATATTTTGAGCGACAATTTTTTTACTTGTAGCAGACTGACATATTTTTCTTTTTGTACTGTGTGGTTCCATAAAATCGTATTTTCATTTTTTGTTTTCTGGATTTAGTTCGCATTTGTTGAATTTCTCCTGGAAGACTATTAATTGTGGATCTTTGAATTTCTTTGAGTAACAAACCATGGAGTTATCAGCATTTTGGAGATCACCATATTCACTCATATTGAGAACTATATACGTCGTGCAGAGAGAATATTCCGTTCACACACGAACACAAGAATCATGCCCGAAAGATTTGGCGTGAGAGGAATGCAACGCAACGGCACCGAACAGTATGTGAAGCCTTTTGGCGCATGGGGTCTGGCAATCCCACGCGTCGCGGCGCGATCAGAAAGACGAGCTACGTGACCTATCGTCATCCGGCTTATCTTGGGTAACTTCACCAGCGGATGCAGAATCGTTCTGCATTGGATGTCACCAGAACTCATAATCTTACACCTCGGGCTCAGCGAGATATTGAGTTCTTAAAATGCAAAGGGGTCTACTAGACCCATGCGCGCCTAACGTTAATAAAAGAAATGCATTTGTTAGTTCTACATTTTAAAAAATTGAAGAAAATGAAAGAAAAAATTGGAGCCATTTCTGAGAAGATAATTGCTTGAAATTTCAAAATTGCCTATGTTTCACGCAAAATTACACAAAAAATACTCATGTTTTCGAAAGATTGAACGTTACCTCATTTGAAGATTGTTCCGATGAAACACGTTTTCAATAAGAAAATAAATTTTCTTCTTAATTGTAGTTGTAGGAAAGGACGCCTAAAAATATTGATTTTGCAATTTTCGAAAATTTGGGATTTTAAAGAAAATTAAGATCTTTCCATTAGACCTGACCAAAACATTTGACAGCATTTTTTAGAAATTTAAAATAATTCCAGGGGGCTTAGGTAAAGTACCCTCAAAATTGAATTGAAATATATAATATAATAATACAATAAAAATATCCATATTTTATGTGGATATGTGTTGTGAGTTGGAGTTTCATTCGTATTTATGAACGGTGATTTTGCTCCCTGCATTATAACATTCAACTTGAATTATTTGATCAAAAAATTTTTATTATTAATATTATTATTTTAAATTTATATATCTAATTTGTACTATTTTTGTTATTTTATGTGTAATTTTTATGTATTACAGTTTATACCGGATGATGGGGCCACAATGTGCCTGCTAATCTGGTAATACAATAATTTAAATGTCAAAAATATTGAGGGTAACAAAGGAAAAATAACAATTAACATATAAGTTTCAAATGCATGGGCCACGACAACAGCCAGATCTATTGGGGACATCAACGTTGATGAAAATCTGCTTACGGTTTATCGTTGTTCACAGACAGACGGACGGACGTGACGGACAGTTTTGCCATCAATCGATTTTACTGTCTCAAGGACCCACAATACATGAATTCTGATTACACAACATGTTAAAGAAATTAATTTACTATTTATAGGGACAAGATTTACACTTTTCATTCCAGGCCCGACAACAAGAGTTTCTCCGAAAATTCCCCGTTTTTCCTCCCCCGCAGCATTGCAATACTTCTATATAATGCGTAAGCAGGAGGAGAAAGTGAAATAGTTCAATATATTATATATATATATATATAATATATATTGAAAACGCACCGCGCCTCTAAATAAGAAACGCGATACATTTCAACTTAAACAACAGAGAACATACAAACGGCGCGAGCATAACTAGGCAGCATGGCAACACGGAGGGGAAGGGTGGGCGCTACGTGGAGCGCGAGACACGAGGGGAGGACAGCGAGAAGTCGGTTGAGAAGGAGAGACGAGCGGAAGCCACGCTAGCGGACGGAGGTGGTGCGCGAGCGGTGCGAGTTATTTGGGGAAAAGTACCCCTAAGTGCTGAATAACTTAATAGACTTGCATAGTATTACATTTTGGACCGTTAAAGAAGTGTGATGCAGACCGAACAGCATTGGGAAGTCAACGGATAGAGTGTATGGTAAACCGAAGAGTGTGAAACCCGCCTGTAGCGTGAGCACATGCATCGCGAACGTAGGTTTTGGGGAAAGATAAGAATTGTGTAGTGCACAAGACAGTGACTGAACCAGTGATCATTTGTGAGACCGATCAAGCAGTGTCTGACGGGTTTTCAGTGTATAGGAACTTTCCATAATGAAACTGTATGATGACGCGTGAGGAGAAACAAGAACACGTGGGTATAGGTACCGATATTTCACCGGTGATTCAGAGAGTAATATAGTGTAACGTGTTTAGCATAATCAGTTACAACCCAAATCTGGAGTTCAGACTGTCAGGACAAGCATAAGTTAATTAGATGCACTAGTGTAGAAGATACGCGTGGAGCAGCGTGAGGGGCGAACACTTGCCTACTCATCTCCGGCTGGGGGCCGAACGGCTCCGGGACCACGCGACGGGAGCCGAAGCCGCCGCCACCATCGGCGCCGGGCCCCCAAACGAAGCGACGGTGACTCAGGTGGTAACAGGTATGATGCTAGCATTGAAGGTATTAAGTTTTGGTACCAAAACATAGTAATCATTGCATAGGGGATCAGTGTTCGAAAGTGTAATAGTGATATTAGATGAATAAACATCAAACTGTCGTTGTATAATAAACTGTATGTATTTATTGTTACCCCGAACATCCCAGGGTCCACATTCGCGAAAAAGATCCCGAGCCCTGCCTGAAAACAAACAAATTTATTGTACCGTGCCACTTCACGGGTAAGTCACGATTGACCCCGAGCAGTCGGTACGTCACAATTGGCGCCTGAACAGGTTGTACTCGCGTATTTAAGAAATGTGGCCCTGGCAAATGTAACCAAACATTGGAAAGTCACAGTGTGAGTAAAATCAAGTTTGAAAGATAATACCGTAAAAAAAAAAAATGTTTGTAGTGTATTGAGTTATTAGATGGTAGTTATTAGTAATTGTAAAAAACGTGCAAGCAGTTATAAAAAGTAATGTTGGAAGGGAAAATTTATAATTGGGGGAATATAAAATATTGTGTTGATGTAGTATAATGGTATAACAAAGTAGAGTTGAAAACAATTTGTAGACAGGGGCAAGAATTTATTGTTTGGTGGGGAATAACTGTAATAAACATGTGCATGGGCAGAAATATGTGTAGCAAGTGTAAAGATATAATAATTACTTAGTGATCACAAAAGTTACACTAATACAGTGTGTGTATGTGAAGTGATCATTTGGAAAATACAATTAATAAGTCTTGTATTAACAACGACATATGGAAAAATGTTAGAATACATAGCAGTTTTGATAAACAGAAAGATTGGAATAATATAGTGGGTAGGGTAGTGGTTTATTGTTCATTGAGTAAAATTAAATGTTTGTTGAGGAAGTATAGAGCAAATGTAGAGAATTTACATACAATAGTAATTGTGAAGGTAAATATTATTTTGTTAATTGTGTAATTAGTCAATTTAGAAAACAGTGTGTAGCATAACCATTATATATGTGTAAAAGAAATACAGTGGGTATTATTTTAATATCTGTGGGAATAAATACGTGTGCAAATGACAATATAGATTAAAGTCAAGGGAAAATAATTCAATGTAAGGAAAATAAGTTGTATCGTTGAAAATTTTGGGGTAAGATTATGAAGTAACAAATTGTATGTTTATGTATTATGAGGGAAGTGCTAGGAGTGTGTGAAATTTGATTGTGAATTATTATAGCAGTTTGCCAGAGTGTTGAGGGTATTGATGTTATATTTTCAGGAACTAATAGAAGGGTTATTTGCAAGATTTGATACATGTGATGTGTTTATGAAAAGAGTTTTGGTATTGGAATTTATGTGCATAGTTGATGTTAGAACTTAAATTATTAAAGAGTCTGTGTATTGATATTATAGGCAGTATCGTGTAATAAGAATTGGGTCGATCACCATAGTAGATTATGCAAATTTGGTCTTCATGCAAAAGTTAAAACGAACAGGGGAATATAGTGAATGTTCAGAATCAATTGCTAAGGCATTGTGGTGTAGTACAATTACTGGGGGATCGATTAGTAGAATGCGAATAATTAAGCATTAGTGGAGAGTGTAGATAAGCTAGTGGT
>JAHLJT010004567.1:117970532-118030640 GCA_031308135.1 Acheta domesticus | reverse complement strand
TATAGTAAACGTAATATAAGGGGTGAGTCACGTAACTTTAGCACCTCCTGTAACTTTTGAACGGTTGAAGTTATTGCAATGCAGTTTTCACGGAAGTGCATGAGGGAAAGGGGCTAATTGATACGTGCATTAATTTCTATTTTATCACTTCTATTTTACGAGATTTTTTAGGTAACTTTGTTTTTTCAAATGGAACTATACATATTTTTTCAGTCCACCATGACGAGCGTAAAAAGACGAATCCAATGATGTACATATTGTCATATGTTAGATAAGCATTTTTTTGATTAATTTTGATTTTTGCGACCGGGGTTTAACGGACGTTTTGAATAGTCCACCACACAAGGTCACGGCAGCGCTCCACCAGCACACGTGCGCCCGGCGAAGGGAAGGGAAGAGGAGGGATCTTATTTGAAAATACGAAACATAGTATTCCAAATATTCACAAAACCATTGCAGTTTTTTCCTGAACTGTGCTTTCCATCCTTCCGCATTTTCAGATTTTCGTCTTTCTTTGATTGAAGGAATTAAAGGATGGAAAATAAGGATTTGTCATAAGTTTGTATTGTAATAAAATGTTTATAACTTCAACTCCATTTAATGGGATTTCATAAGATACGTAGTAATGGGATCTTGAAACAAAGCACAATAAGAATAAATAATTAAAACTGTACAAAAATATATTGTATATTTTGAGCAAACAATTTCAGTGTTAATACGAATATAATAATAACTTAGGGATAGAAACAATCTTATTTCAATAAATACTACTTAAGACCAATCCGTATTTTCAATCCCTAAGAAACCCAAATTACTGAAAATGGATTAAGATGTAAAGGAGAGTTGAGGAAAAAATGCAACAGTTTTGTGAATATTTTTCGTATCCTCAAGTAATTAAATCCCTTCCTTTCCCAGACCCCGCGTTTGCTGGGGGAGCGCTGCGTGACCTTGTGGGGCTGACAGTTACAATGAAAATATCCGTTAAACACTAGTCGCAAACAAATCACAATTACTCAAAAAAATGCTTATCTAACATATGACAATATTTATATCTTTGGATTTGTCTTTTTACGCTTGTCATGATAGACTGAAAAAATATGTATAGTTCCATTTGAAAAAACAAAGTTGCCTCAAATATCTCGTAAAATAAAAGTGATAAAAGAGAAATCAATACACATATCAATTAGCCCTATTCCCTCATTCACTTCCGTGAAAACTGCATTGCAATATCTTCAACCGTTCAAAAGTTACAGGAGGTGCTAAAGTTACGTGACTCACCCTGTAAATAAGGAACAGAAAAACAAATTTCTACAATTATCTCAAGACTTATTAGCTTTAAAGTTACATACCCAAGAAAATTACCTTAAATCAATTCTAATTCCGATTGACCTGTTGGCAAAATTTCTTCAAGTATGTAAGACATAAGAAAGGAAACAAAGAAAGTATTCCAGCGATCTGCGGAGCAGGACGGTTCGTTAATCACAGATGACAGTGTAAAGGCGGTTTGTTTAAACAGACATTACGCTTCTGTTTTCAAGGATCAAACCCCAGTAAGTAAAACAACACCCGTAATGAAACCTTTCGAGTCGATGCACGAATTATCAAAAAAAGAATTGCAAAAATTAGGAGAAATAAATCTCCTGATGGAATACCAGGAGAAATACTAAAACTGGGAGGGGAAGCCATGATTCCGTACCTTGCGTGGTTAATGGACGTTACTGTAAATAATAATATGATTCCTCAAAATTGGGAGGAGGCAATGGTATAGCCGTTTTCAGGCTCAAATGGTCCCAGAGAAAGTGGATCATACCAACTTCATGAATATCACCCGTTATACTAACGTCATTGTCTTAGGGACTTTTCGTTTCACTTTAAGTTTAGTACAGGTCCATTTCAGAGGAGTCAACCGTCAACGAAACTCCCCATGTGTTGGCACATACACGCCGAAAGAGACTTTATTTAGCTGGGGTTGGCATCTTTTAATTTGTTTTATTTTCTACCAAAATGTTCAAAACTGCACTCTTGCACGCTTAGAAGCTGGCGTAGAAGCATATTTACAATTTTTAAATTGAATTTGTCGTTTTGATTTGATATTCTCATCGCATTATTTGTTTTTGAATTTTTAAACGAGACAGTGGAAACAATGCACGTGAGTTAAAGTGACGCATGCAAATCGTCTTAAAGTTAAACAATGAATATTAAATAGTGCAGCAAGATACAATGTTATTGCTCTATATGAGAATTTCAAAGCGAATTAGAACGAGAATGGATTATGAAAACGAATTCCGGACGTACATGTGAAGTGGCATATTTATTTCAGGTAAGATGTTTATGAAACATAACAACCAACAAATCTTAAATTTTTGTACTATGGAATAGATTATTTGTGCATTACCACATGCAGGTATTTTGTATATCTTTGGTTATATCTATAAATTGGGAATTGTAGCACACACGGTGATTGAACATATTTTAATTCATGGTGTTTGGTCTAATAATAAAGCCATATGTGAAAAAATTAACATTACAAATGTATGTGTATCTCTAAAATGCAGTTCATATCGACTTCACAATATTCTTTCAGTATTGTGAAGTCAGTACTCAATCAGATCACTTAGATGGTTGTGAAGAAAGCAATTGCAAGATTCGTCTATGAAAAAAAACTCATGATGGTAACATTCAACATATGAGTGTATATTTTTATTCTTTGTATTGGGTATAGTTTGCAAAGAAGAAATAATAGGAAACACTCTTTACAGGGAAAGTTCTTTCAGAAAAAGAAATTTGGGAGAATATCAGAGGCAATTATGATACATTCTTTTTCCAAGGACCTTAAACTTCTTTGTTCAGAATTCTTAAAGGAATTTTGTTTGGAAAATCAAAGTAAGTATATTGTTTAGTAGAGGTAAAGATGATGTAAATTATCCAGGATAATTATTTTTGTCAGCCTTATTAGTAGTAATAATAATATCAATAGTAAAAATAATAACAATGATATCTGTCAAAGAGAATAGCTTCAAACAATGTATGACAAGGTACTTTGCTCTAGCAATTTATATTCAATAAATCATATGCATATTTACATTGCTTTGAACATACAATTACTGATTACATATTTTGATACTTTCACACTCCCATGGATATATATTTAGTATTTTAAATGTGGGACAGTATTTACTATGTAAACCTATATTATATTATACATTACACTACGCAATACTTTTGTATAGTATTAATGTAATTATATAACTATTATATTTATTAAAATTTTTTGATATTTTACAGTCATGGCTGACCCAAAGAAAGGAGTGTATGTAGTACACAATGAGACCGAAGATTTATGAAGCCAGGCCAGAAAGCCCATGAGCAGATCTGTAATGTAGATATCATAAGTAAAATAAGACCAATACTGCTAACGTTCTGTGCAACATGTGAACATTTTAAAAATATTTATTGTCACGATACATGGTAAATGCTGTATATTATTATTCTTGCATTGTAATTTTCATCTTTTCATTTTCACCTTCATATATTCTATTAAAATGATTTAAGCAGTTATCATATAAATATTTTTTTCAAGTGTTAAAAGTAATTAACAACAAGGGTATAGTTGATAAATTGCAGCGAACTGAAGGGCAGACTGATTCAAGGCTTACTCCCTAATGCAGTTTCAACTGAAAATATGTGATCTCAGTCAAAGTGATTCTTCAATAAGAATGTCCTTAGAAAATCTTGCTACAGAATGGAAAAGGCCAGAAACCTTTGGAAGCAGGCTTTTAAACAGGTATCTTAATTATCTAAATTCGTTGACACATTTAACACAAAGAAAATGAGATTCAATATCTTAAATTTAATAGTGTTATGAATACATTATTTAATTTTTTAAGGTGTCAACTTTGGACAAATTGGAAAAATGCAGAGAAAATTATGGTTGTGTATAGAGAGAAGGATGGGGTATATTGTGAAAACAAATTATACATCTGATCAGGGGCAGTGTAGATGAAGATTTCACAAAAAACTTGTAAAAACACTTGTTTGCAACTATTGTGAAATAAATTTACTTGGTAAAAAAATAAATAGTGTTTTAACTCTTCTTCCTTAGTTTTCACTGTTGAATGTTGAGATTAAATGTATTATTGTAATAATGAAATGGAGACAAATAAAATTTAAGAAATACTCTGATTTCAATTTTTTAAAATTTCCTTCCATTCATTCTATATTATATCAATCATTAACTATCTTTGTAAGAATGTAATTTATTCCTCTAAAGCTTTCTAATTATATTTGCATTTTAAAATGAAGTAAAACATTAAACTTCTCATATTTCAACATTATGAGTTTCAGAAGAAAACTATCAAAATATCGAACCAAATGATAATTATTTCAATGTTTCAAAACATTCAGTTGATTAAAATTAACATTATAATGAGAGAAGTTCCTGATGGCAGATTTCTCGAATTGCGTATGTTTGAATGTAGCGCCGATGTCTAGCTTCATGTACATTTTCGAAGTTGGCAGGGCCGAATGGCCGCCATATTGAAAAATCTAGGGACCAAAGCAAGCTGAAATCCCGTATAGTACCGATTCACAAGGGAGGAGACAGAAGGGTTGTTAACAACTACAGGCCTATTAGTTTGATATCAGTCGTATGCAAGCAGATGGAACACTTAATTGCAGAGTATATTAGAAAATTATGGAATAAAACTGATTGGATATTTAAAAAACCAACACAGTTCTCGTCCTGGGTATTCGTGTGACAGCCAGACTATTGCTTTATGTCAGGACATGGCAGATTCACTAGACAAAGAGAGTAGGGTCGATGCAATAATACTAGATTTTTCTAAGGCATTCGATCTTGTTCCACACGGTCTTTTAATTGCCAAATTGTCAGAAACTGGATTAGATCATCGAATAATCTTGTGGATAAAAGAATTTCTTTCGGGGCTCACTCAGTCAGGATAGGCAATAAATATTCATCAAAAGTCGATGTAACTTCTGGGGTCCCCCAGGGGAGTGTGTTAGGGTCACTACTATTTTTAGCGTTGTAGCGTCGCGAGGTAGCTCATGCTCCGGCGTGACGTTTCGCTTGGAAATCCCAGTCTTAAGCCGGATGGGGGATGGGGGTGGAACGCGGCGGCGCCTCGCCGACGCGCGCGGGGCAGGAAAATCCCAGTCCCAAAATAACTTGGACAACAGGGCGCGCGCGGGCGCGAGTCTAGGTAATGACGGTTGCTCCCTGGAGAGGGCTGGCTAGCGAGCCGTATGACGCCCGCCGCTGGTAGAGTGGGGGACGAGCCGTGGGATATTTATTGCGGCGCCGACATGCGCTCGGGGGATACGCTAGTGAGTCGAAAGACGGGAGGTATCTCCAGTGCAACCTTGCACATGATCTTCGGGTGTAAGATCAAAGTTGGCATCAGGCCATGTAACATTTTTAGTTACGGGGGACTCTATGTCCGACAGCTCGCACTTCGCGTAGCTTTCTCATGCTCTCGAGCAGAAGTACTGGGCTAGGCCTAGGGACAGTCGCGGGGTTTCGCGGCTTAGAGAATCGAAAGGTTGCCAAAGGGATTCAATCTTGTATCATAATCTTTTATTTTATTATTGTAAATACACAGTAAATACTATACAAATCAGTCGTCTGGGTTCTTCTTGTCCAGCACGTCACAGCGTTCATTAATGACATTGCAACTGGAATAAAATCGAAAGTTCGACATTTCGCCGATGATTTTATAATATTATAGGAGTATTGGATAGTCTTCGGATGAAAATGTTTTACAAAACGATCTAAACTGTTTATGGAACTGGGCGTGCAAAAATATGATAGAATTAAATACGGAAAAGAGTAAATTCATTTCTTTTACCAAGTCTCGCTCGAATGTACATTCCAATTATGAATTAGGAACCAACGTTACACTACGTGTAAAAAGCTGCAAGTACTTGTGTTTGGTCCTGAGAAGCGACTTGGGGTGGTTGAAACATATTAACAAAACGGTAAAAAAATGCTGGAGAGCACTGCATTTCGTAATGCGTATCCTAAAAAATAGTAGTCCAAATGCCCGATTCCTTGTATATACTACACTTGTTCGTTCTATTTTAGAATACTGGTAAGTTTGCACTGGCTGGTAAGTTTGCAAATCATAGGGCGCATTGATGATGAACGAGAAAAATGGGAGTCCGTATCTAAAAGAAGGAAACGGGCGCGTTTATGCGTAATGTACAAGACATACAGAGGAGACACAGCATGGGCAGATATCGGTAAAAGATTACAGAAACAAGATTATAAAAATAGAGGAGACCATCCGTGGAAAATACGATGTAGAAAGCAAAGAACTAATATAGGCAAGTTCTCCTTTTGTGAATCGCACTATAGTAGATTGGAACAAACTACCTGCAAAAGCACTAGAGGCTCTTCCTTCTAATGTAGTGAAGTTTAAAAATATACTTAATTCCATTTAGATCACTATCAATACTGAGACAATTAACCTTTATATTATTATTATTATTATTATTATTATTATTATTATTATTATTATTATTATTTTCCCATTACATCACGACTAAAGATGTTATGAGTCGGTTGAACAGAAAATCTACTCCAGGTTGCAACCAGCTACCTAAGGAGCAGATCCGGTGACTATCAGTGTCTCTGCAATACTTTACGCAAAATGTGGGCTGTTCCAAGTAAAGCAATTTCTTGCACTTCCCAGTCTTTTGAATTACCTGGGAATTATTATTATTATTAATATTATTACTGATATAAATATCATCATTATTAACACAGCATTTTAGCTTTGGTGTAATTTTTAAGTTATTATTGTCATGTCCGTAATACAGTAAAGGGGAGTGCAGTGTACTGTAGTGAAATGTTAGTTAAACTAGAAGTCAATTTAGAGATAACTAAAAATTAATTAGAACTAGGATATCATCCTCTAATTCTAATGGTAATTCTAATTGTAAATTGGTGTTATTGTTCTGTAAATGGTTGTTTTTGTTCTAATTTTAATTGTTGTCATGTTTGCCACCGGGCATTAGCTCAAAGCGAACTGTAATAAATCTATATATCTACATTCGACCTTTTGATATACATTTACACATTAATCTTTAAAGAAATAATTTATTTTCAAATATTGGAAATAACAATTGCTAGCTCTTTAAGGGAGTATCGACATTGCAGGGAATGCAACAATTGAATTCCGTTCCGCTGTCGCGAATTTCTGTGAAGTTCGTGTCATTGTTGTGACTTGTTGTAGCTGTATGGTATCTGACTTCTTTTTACAATACAAGTTTACAAAATTTTTATATTATATTTTTTGCAGTTGTAGAATTCAGGTAGTTTTGACAACACTTGCGATGGAAACAGTGAGTTGTTCGCTTCTTGTTTCGAAAGTTTTCAATTTTTTGAAAAATACTTCGAGGTAAATCTAAAAGTTGAAATTTTTACCGAAGTTTGGTATTATAGCCATCTAGCATGTGTGCAATTTTCAGATTGATGTAGCTGTTTGCAAAGGGGTTATAATTGTCTTTAAATTGATATTTGCATGAAAATATTTAGTTTTCGCACCAAATGTTGTACCATTTGTAATGAGTAAAGTACAGTTGGATTGGTACAGTCTTGTTTGTACAGTCCATAATTTGCTCGAAAATCATTAGTTTTAAGTGAAAAATTAAGACTAATGCAAAATATGGGCAATTTATGGACTGTGGAAACAAGACTTTTACTAACTGTGTTTCATGGTTTTAGTATACTCTTCTCTAATCGTGGTCCTATGAAATGCATTTCTATATTGTCCGGAATTTCAGACTTCTTTTTCCAATTCGAGTTTACAAAACATTTGTATTATATTTTGATGCAGTTATAGAATTCACATTGTATTGACAACAGTGTGATGGAAACAGTGAGTTGTTTGCTTCTTGGTTGAATTGGATGTTTTCAAATCACAGCCAAGATGTTAGTAGCGCCGAAAGTGCAATATTTCTATACTACGTAGCTATTTCCAATAATGCGGGAAAGTATGTGCTGTTGTAGCACCACTAGTTTTATATTTCGGGTCATATCTTACGTGAAATAAATCTAATAACGTTTTTCATTTCTCTATGAACCGACTGTACTCCCAGTCTGGCACCGGCTGGCATGACACCAAGCGGAGGTGGATATCAGAAGAGCGGATGTATTCCAAAATGGAATAAAATAAACATCATATAAATTGCCGGTACCACAAAATTCAATCTGTAATTAACTTTACAAAAAGATAACAGGTAGGCCAAATCTTCTTGTAGTGAATACTGATTTTTTACTTTTCATTTTTTTAATTGTATAAAAGATACATTTTCTTAAATGTATAAAAGATACAGCATTCGCTTATCACGATGTTAGAACACCACTTGCACCCATACTATCATTGAGGTTATTTTCCTTCCATGTCATCTCATTGGTTCTCATGAAAATCGCGACATCACGAGTTAATAAAGCAATATGAGGAAAATTAAAGAGATTTTTTTATGTTCCCATCAAGTACTAGGTTATTAGCGACCACTATTGGATTTAACATTATGGTATGAGGATGAAACGATATGGTGATGACAGAGGGTGAAAGGACGAACACACACCATGCCCGAGGCCGGATTCAAACCCGCAACCCCTCGGTCCGAGATCTCTAATGCTTTAACGATCTCGACCACGGGGCCGTTATTAAAGAATTTAATCCTTGTTAGGCAATAGATTGGTACATAATAGCATTTTAAGCGTGTAAATAATGAAAATAAATCTTTTAATTATATTTAATATATACAATTGCCATTTGACAGAGTGCAAACGGCTAGTTCTTGAAATTAACACCTTCATTACCATACCTTCGTGTTAGAACATCTGGAACGTTAAGATGTTAATGTACTCGTATAAGGTACATTAAGATCTTCACTTGGCCCTGACACACAAGTCTTTTGGTTGCATCGCTAATCTGAGCCTATTGCTCATTCACTGTACAATTGTAAACTGCAGAAATAAAATGTTCACCTTCTGTCCCTGAGAGGTTAAATAAAACGCCAGGAAATAAACTAAATTTCCACAATAATATGGTTTCATTCTTGGAACTAAACTAAATTGTCGATCATAGCAGTTTTGTTCCAGGGGCACTTTTGTTTCTGGTCAATATATTTCTTTGGTGCGCTTCAAAATTTAGTTTCGTTACACACGTTCATGTGCACGAAGTAGCTAATTCTGCGTAGTTTCGTTTCTGTCGCCATCCCTTGGATAAACATGTAAGAGCCCTTACCTGGCTGCAGGGCGATGCGCAGAGGATGGCGCCGGGCGCCAGGCCGCAGGCGCCCCACCGCCAGCAGCGCCAGCCCCGTGGCCAGCAGCGCCAACAGCAGCGCCAACCACACCGCCGGCGCCAGCGGCCGCAGCAGCGCCGCCGCGTCGCCGTACGAAGGCTGCGGCCGCGGCGCCAGCAGCGTCGTGCAACCCGTGCTCCACGGGACGCCGAAGTCCAGAAGGTGCGACAATTTCAAGTTCAAAGCGACGCCCCCGGTCACATTCGTACGATTGGTTAGCGTCATGATAATCGACTCTATCCAAAACGTTTTGTTGCCTCCATATGGTACGAAGGACACTTTTCCATTTAAAACGTCTGCTAGCGTCTTCACAATTTTCATCTCAACTCCATCACCATCCTCTAAAGAACAATCATGAGTGAGGTCTCTTCAGGAATTTGTTATTTTTGAAATAAATATGATTATTCATACTATTAATTTATATTATTGAATATGATAAGCCTTTTGAAATTCTGGGCAAGAAAATTGTGCAGTGAAACCTGTTTGAAGGTTGGAAAAATATTGGCGGTTTATTAAGTATTCGCTTAAGCTATGGGGATGCGATATTTCAGTTAATTTTAGTCATGGCATAAAGTAGAGCGTGCTTTGTTTTGAAACCATTATTTTCTTCTTATATTAAAATGTCAAAAGCTATATAGCATCTACTTATTTAAATGGTTGTACAATAGCTGTACACCCCTTAATGATATTTTATATTATCTTATGGAAAAATTAATATTTTTCCATCAAAACACGACCGATAATGTAAGTGAAAGTTGAATCATCACCACCATTTACAGTTCAGTATTAGGGTTTTGCTATAAATTATTCCCATCTATTGTGTTTAAATGCTCTGTATAGACAAAGAAATTTTGTGTACGTGCACATTAGCGCTCAGTGCGAAAGCAAATATGACTAGGACAATGTGGGCAGGTTCCACCTGCTAATAGGCTTTCTCTCAATTTACGCATGAGCACATTGGTTCGGAGTGATGCCGCCCGCCCTTCCCCCTTGCGCCGCGTTGCAAAACATTTTAACGCGTAGAGCATACATAAGCTCCAACGAGCTAGAATATACAACATGGTGTGGCTGACCCTATGTTTTCAGCGCTCTTGGTGGACGCTGAAAATTGGTCTACTAGGACCACCATGTTTTTGCAGTCAAAACATGAGAGATGCCTGATGGTAATGTGTAGAACTGTTGTACTGAATCGACGTGTCGTTTGTATAAAATCTTATTTCTATATTGTCACCTTTTCGTTTATCTGTATTTAAATTATATTAGTGGTTAAAATAATAATATTCACAATGCCTTCAGTATATTTGGCACATAACTGTAAAAGTAGAAGTCATCAAACCACAAATATATCGTATTTCAAGTTTGCCGCCTTATATGGGTTCAGTTTGTTGGCTTCTAATTGCAATAACATTCACGTCTAGGTGTTATGATACCTACAATAGCATTTCCACAGCTTCCATTCTTATGACAAAAAGCGATGCAGGAAGCAAGGTGTTTTTAAAATTTCTTAATTCATCCTCCATATTGTATTTTTGTTTTTAAATGATTGATTTTGGATCGTGGAACACAGTAAGAGGATTTGTATTACGCGCGGCCTGCGGCCCTCACCCGGCCTTCACCACTGCAAAACGCAATACTTGAATACTGTTTCTTCAGAAGGCGCTGCTTTTACTGCAAGAACACGGCTTCAAATTCGACAAACATGGAGCCAGCCTATGTAGTATATTCTAACTCGTTGTGGTAATCACTTACTGAACAAGAAGGGCGGGTAGTGAGTCACAGCCATCCGAATCTCCTCTCCTCCAATGTCCGGCCAGCGCAGGCGGAAGTCGTCTTGGTCCTGTTGCGAGTCGGCCAGCCGCCGATCCAGGCGCACGAAGCGCTCCAAAGAATAGTTCGCCAAGAAGGCGCGGAAGGGAGCGGGACCCGCCACTACTACAAAGCGATGCGTGGATTCCACGCCCAGCGCAGAGCGTCGCGCCCAAGGGTTCTTCACCGGAACCTTATGGACTCCCGGCCAGTTGTGCACCACCTGGCGGAACGAGCGAGCTGTAGCTGCAGCAGTGAGCTCTAGTTGTAAGCGGAGACAACACTCAATGCTGAGAAATTGTTACATTCCGCCATGATGGTGAACTCTATTCTGTTCTTTTATCTCGGAAACAAAGAGCAGGAATTAGTCCCTTATTAAAATGTAAAACATTTTTTCTGGTTTATGTTCAGGAAAACTTAATAAACAGTGGGAAAGGCGCCAATATTTAATAGTATAAAATTGCAATTTATCCACATTAGTTATTTTTTCACGAATTCCACAAGAATTAGATGCGTAGATGGTACGAATAAATATGTATTTTGACTATAAAGGATCAATCAATATAGATTTCAAGAATTAAAACTTCAGTATAAATATATTTGTTTTGGCCCAACGTTTCACACGTTTAATACTTCCCTTGTCAAGAGCAATACAATGACAACGGTTGACAATGGTATACGAATATTTTGCTAATACACATGATTTAAAAAAAATCGCACATGTAATTATTCTTAGATACACGTTTCTTGGAGACAATTCATAAAGAAAACTAGTGGTTCTACAGAATGGCACAGACATTCTCATGTCAGTTATCTATTTCCTTTGGTCTCGGCTAGGAATTCGGACTTGACACATACTCTTGCCTGCTGCCATCTTTCCCCGCCCAAATTACTTTTTTTGAACATTTTCTTAATGTTTCGGTTTCTTAACAGTACGACGGAAATATTATTTTAAGAATATTAAAGAAAAATGCAACCTCGTCCTATATAACAATTTTTCTTGAAACATTTCGAGCCATTTTTCAGAAAACGGCGTTTCATCACTACTGTAAAGGCAGAATTTAAAGCTCTTTTTCATAGGATTCTCTTGTGTTCTCGAAAAACGTTATTGGAAGTCATTTAAAGCTTATTAACTCACAAATAGAATAGTGTTTGTAAATTGTAGAAAATGTGCATATTAACGGTGTGAGATATCGTTCAAAAAATTATATTAGTGTAACGTTTGAAAAAACAAAACTCCAAAACGAACTTTACGTCATATTGAAGAGTGCTGTTAGCACTATCTGCTCCAAAAGTTTGAATAAAATATTTTGAGCCATTTTTGAGAAAATGGATTTGGAGCGATTCTGAAGTTGCGGAATTTTGAGGTAGTTTTCACAGAAAACGGTTGAGTTTTTGAGAAACTTTACTTGACATTATTGGTAGCACATATACACGTAAATATAATAATGCGAAAAATAGTCCATCATGGAAATATCAAAGTCGTGAGAGACACGTCAAAACTAGTAGCTATACAGAATGGCACAGACTTTCCCGTATGAGTTTTCTATTTCCTTGGGTCTGGGATTGCTATTTGGAATTGCCACATACTCTTGCCAGCTGCCATCTATCTCCGCCCAAAGAACATTTTTTTTTACATTTTCTTAATGTTTCGTCTTCCTAATGGTAGAACAAAAACATTAATTTTAGAATATAAAAGAACACAAAACCTAGTCCTAAATGCCAATTTTCTCTTAAACATTGTGTGCCGTTTTAAAGAAAATGGCGTTTTAGCCCTGCTAAAAATGCAAAATATAAAGTTCTTTTTCACCGAAAATTTTTGAGTTTTCAAAATACTTCATTTAAAGTCATTTGAAGCACATACACTAACAAATATAATAATGTTTACAAATTGCTGGTAATGTGTATATTAAAGATGTTGGTAATCATTAAAAAATTTACATTTGTTCAATTTTTGAAAAAACAAAAAATACCTCAAAATAAACTTTACGTCTTATCAAAGAGTGCAATTAGCACTATCTGATCGAAAAGTTTGAAGAACGTCTTTTGAGAAATAAGGAGAAAATGGGGTTTGAGCGTTTCTGAAAATGCAGAATTTTGAGCTAGTTTTCACAGAAAACCGTTGTGTTTTTGGCAAACTTTACTTGACATTATTTAAAGCACATGTACTCATAAATATAATAATGTGAATAATTCGCAACTAGTTTTAGTAATTATATTTTTGCAATTTTTGAAAAAACAAAAGAATGCAGCAATATGACTTTTATGTCATCTGATAGAGTACATTTACCAATATCCTTACCAAACGTTTAAAGAAACAATTAATAGACGTGTTTGTGAAAATCTATATTTTGTAATTTTTAAGATGGCACAAATTGCACGCATTATTGCGCGGAAACTACTAAACTTTTCAAAACAATGTACATGACCTTAAACAAAGAACTCACTTTGGAGAACACATTTTATTTGAAGGAAAAATCTCTATTTTCAATTTTGTAGTTGGAGAAAGACGCCGAAAAAATTTAAACTTTCACAATTTTCGAAAATTCTTAGTTATCTGTGAAAATAGGTTCTATAATATCTTAATATGTGTATTTTACTCTATTCATACATGAAATTTAAAGAAAAATTTAGAGCGGTTTTTGAAAAAAATTGAAAATGTCTGGGGAGCTTCATGTAAAAGTACCCCCAAATTTTGAAGAATCTTTTTGAAAATCTCAAAGCTTCGACTGAAACCAGATCGACCGGGAATATCCACTTCGGAAGAAATCGTACGTATGGTTTAGGCGCTAGCAGTGTTCACAGACGGAAGGACAGATTGACGTTTTCCTTTCAACTGGTTTTTTCGGTTTCAAGGATCTACAAAAGAGGGGTTCTTGCTACACCACATGTTAGGAGATTTTTTTCTTAATTTAGTAACTTATTTCATCCACTTTTCGTTATCATTTTGTTATCAGATTTTTGAAAAAATCTTGTTTTTGTAATTATTTAAAATTGCACATATTGCACCCAATATTGCGCAAAAATTACTAAAATTTTCAAAAAAAGCTTAAAGAAAGTGAGCTTAATGTAAGAACGCACTATAAGGAACAAATTTTATTTGAAAGAAAAACCTCTGTATTTAATTTTGTAGTTGTAGGATCCCGCAAAAAAATTCAAACATTTGCAATTTTAGAAAACTTAGTGTTAACCGTAAAATTCGGACCTGTGCCACCTTAGTGAGTGTATTTTACTCTAGAAATTTAAAAAAATGGAGCATTTTTTGAGAAAATTTCGAAAATGTCCGGGGGGCTTCATGTAAAGTATCCCCAAATTTTGAAGAAAATCTCCCTCCTCAATGACCCATGAGTAAAGGCCGCGACGAAACGAAAGGCCCATCTGAGGGCCGCCCTGACCCAGGCCTAAGTGGCTCCAGGCCGTCAACCCGTCTCCTCACTGCCTCCACTTCGATTCTATCGCCGTGAGAATCGTCGGAACCTAGGATCTCCGTCAGACTTTTATATGTGGGTCAGGGAGCACGACCCTCGTCCAATCCCTGCCCAAAAGTTGGCGGCCAGAGGGACTACTGATGTGTCCCTGGCGAACCCGGCAACACCACATTCTCACTCCGCCCACTTTGACACTATCGACTTGAGAACAATCCAGAAATTCGGGACCGGGTGGACCTCTCCAATTCCACCAAAATCCTCAGGCCTTGCGACCGTCTGCCCCTCCCCCCCTGCGGGATACAGATGGACAGACACTTTTTTCTGTAAACCAACAAAGTTTAAAAAAAGTGTGTGCTCACTGCTTAAAGGCGACGAAGTCATTTATTTCATAAAGGAACATGAATTATACACTTTTTCACCATGCAAGTCCTACAAAAGGATTTTTTCTGTCAAAACCGCAGTTTTAGTCCCATCATTACAATTCTAACTCTACACTATGTAAGTAGTCGTTGAATAATTAACAGTACAAAACTCACCATCAAGAATGGAGTGTATTTTTTGGTTAACGTCTGCGTCCTGTCGGCAACTGAAGATTTTGAGGAAATCAAATAATTCCGATGTATGGTAAATGCAGCTTGAACATGTTTCCCAAATATCATTAATCCAGGGCAATTGCCTCTTTGACCTCCGAAATCCATCACAAAACTTAGGTTAATGTGTTGCGATAAATACTTCAGGAAGAGAAGCGAGTCTACGTCGTACTGTTGAGTGAACACAGCGAAGCACTGGACGCCATCGAAGCCATTGAAAACTGCCTCAGAGGTAGTTCTCGCTAACGTCGCTATTTGTTCCTTGTACTCATGATCAGATGTGAGAAACAGACAGGCAGCCAATAACGCCTTCCATGGCGCCATGGAATTTCTTGATTCTGAAAAAAAAAAATTGGAATAAAATATTAATTAACTAGATGAGACCTGGCAATTAAATAGACAATGATTATTAAATGGACATCTGACCTACCTTTTATTATTATTTTATAGTAGCTGAACCCAGCCGACTTTCCCTGCTCTCTCTGTCCTCCTTCCTCTCTCTCCGCCTGTCTGTTTCTGTTTGTATCTCTATATCGCTTTTACTTTCTCTCTCTCTCTGCCTCTCCCTGTCTATCTCTGCCTCCTTGTCTCTGTCTCTCACTGTATCTCCCTCTGACTCTGTCTTTCTCTCTCTATCTCTATCAATGCATATCTCTGCCTCTTGTCTATTACTAACTCTCTATGCCTCTGTCTCCCTCTGACTGTCTTTCTCTGCTTCTCCCTGTCTCTGTCCCTCTCTCTGCCTCTCTTTTTCCCTGTCCCTCTCTATGTGTTTGTCTCTCTATGTCTCCGAATCTCTCCGTTATTCTGGCACTCACTGTCTCTGTGTCTTTCTGTCTTCCTGTCTCTCTCTCGCGCGCGTCCGTCTGGTCCTCCTCGCCCACGCCCTACGGCACACAACAACGCCTAGCAACAATGAAGCTCAAGTACAGTTCGGTTTTAATGGATATTGATTTAAAATAAAACTCCATCACTGCACCGCCATCTACTTCAGTTACAACAAAATGTACAGCATTAAAAC
Organism: Acheta domesticus; assembly: GCA_031308135.1. NCBI lineage: Eukaryota > Metazoa > Arthropoda > Insecta > Orthoptera > Gryllidae > Acheta > Acheta domesticus. The sequence goes on along the minus strand of JAHLJT010004567.1, from coordinate 118,014,459 downwards.
CTTTTCCGTGAAAAAGCACGTAGGTGTGCCAACTAACATGGAGATCGGTCACATAGTGTCGGAGTTTACAGCTCTCGTATATACCAACATCCATTTTTATACAGGAGTTCCACCAACTATGTCCCACTGTCAGCACTATGTTTAAGGTTTATTAACAATATTACGAGTCGGAATAGCTACTCGCGGTAATCCTGCATCTTCTCATACGAGGAGAAGTGGTTGGTTGTCCCCTCTTGAATGGAGAGAAGCCACGGTGGTAATAATAGGGCTCATACAGCAACACATGTACCCCGTTGAATACATGGCACTCTCATAAAAGAAGGCATTACCTCCTAAATCATCTCCCCTTAGTTTCAATCCCTATCTATGCACTGATGGGCTCTTGCGGGTGAGTGGCCGTTTAATGCATTCTCAGGTGGAGAGATTAAACAAGCATCCTGTTATAATTCCACCTAACCACAAATTTACTGTCCTTTTTACTTTACCGCATATGTACGTATACGGAGTTATATACGTAGTATAGGGAAAGTTATGTAATGCAGCGCGAAAAAATGGCAAATTTTCGGCGGAAAAAATTCATTGCCCGGCTGTGACAACAAAAAAGTGGATAAAACCAGTTGCTAAATTAAGAAAAAATATCCCCTAACACGTGGTGTAGCCAGAAACTCTGTTTTGTGAGCCCTTGATACCGAAAAACCAGTTGAAAGGAATTTTGGAAGAAATCGCATGGTTTAGGCGCTAGCAGTGTTCACAGGCGTACGGACGGACGGACGGACGGACGAACAGACGGACGTTTCCCTTTCAATTGGTTTTTCGATATCAAGGACCCATAAAATAGGGTTTCTAGCTACACCACGTGTTAGGGGATTTTTTTCTTAATTCAGCAACTGGTTTTATCCACTATTTCGTTATCACGGCCCGGCAATGAATTTTTTTCAGCCGAAAATTCGCCATTTTTTTGCGCAAATTTTGCGAAATTCGCCATTACAAAACTTTCCCTATACTACGTATATTACTCCATGTATACGTACGTGTACGGGAAAGTAAAAAATACATGGTTCCATTTAAAAAATCAAAGATGATTAAAGTTCTCGAAAAGTAAAAATACTTCGAACAATACCTCTACGGCATATTACATGTTCCATGATTCCGCATTGTTGAGAGAAAACTGTAATTCGATACCAGGAACCATTTAGAAGTTATGGTGGTGGCTCATAGTTGATAGGATTAGGGAGGTCTAATCTATACTATTTATACTTTATATACGTAGTATAGATAAGTTGCAAATATCCACCATTCATAATAATTTCATTAACTTACTCCTGCTTTGAATGCACGAAAATTTAACTTTTATTTTTCCTTCATTCGAAATTGTAAGAATATTGTAATATATGACACCAATGATGCCTCATATGGTACAGACTTTCTCGAGCTATTTTCTTATTCTCATGATTCTGATCAGCCTTTTCGATTTTGCCGCACCCTCTTCCCAGTTCTCTATTTCTATATGTTTGCACGAGATATCCTTTGCCCATTTGGATGCTTGTACTCGTATATTTCGTAAAGTGGTCAAGATATTATGTGTATGTGCCATGTGGACAAGATATTATGGAAAGATTAGAATATAAACATATTTGTATGAAGTTGGCGGTGTGAATTTTGAAAATGTTAAAGAGTTTTACATCTCTAAACCAAGAACAAAGACTTCTACAGTTGTCAAAATATTACTAAAATTAGTGATGCTACAGAATGGCAGAGACAAACTAATGCTTTTTATTTCCTTTAGTCTCGGCTAGCTATTTGGACTTGTGCAGCGTCGTGGCAACGCTTTCCAGCAGTCGGCCGGAGGAAACCGTTGCACCTGCATGCCTGAGCCGGAAGCTGTCAGGGATGGAGGTGGTTGGTCCCACATTTGCGTGCCTGGCGCTGTGGAGTCGACGCGGAGGTGCGCATCTGCACTGAATAGAGGGACGCCAGGGGGAGGTGTCGTCAGGAAAGGCCCGCGCCAAAATAAACTATTGAGAAAGGTTAGTGGTGAGTCTTGGCTGAATGAGTAAGACTTCTGGAGAAGGCTCGCCGCGAAGCCTTTGGAACGCCCACAATGTGGTGCTGGAAGTGGGGGGGGGGAATCAGGAGGGTACATAACGCAGCGACATCTGTGCTCGAGAGAGAAACGTTGAGTCGAAGGACCGAAGTGAGATCTCTTGAGCTATCAAGTTCGCGATTTTCCAGGGGGAGACTGGTTCGGCGTCAGGCCATATAGGAACGGTTCTTACAGGGAACTTATCGTCCAACACCATCGCACCACGCGTTGCTTACCTGCGTTAGAGCAGTGGATGGGGCCGGTTTAACGACCTGCGGGGCTGTAGCAATTTTATCATGCGGGGTCTCTGTTATTAATTTTCTAATTTTTTAAGTCATAGTTAAGCGCATGGTATATGAAAAAACTTAGATCCATTTTCGGTAATAATTTTTTTAATAGATCCTCTGCTAAACATAGTTTTATTAATTAATGTTGAGAAAAAACTGTATACTGTAAAAAAACGACTCAAATTACCAGTTACCAGTAATGTGTGCCAAGTTGCAGGTCAATATTGGGACATTTGTGCATTTTCTATTAGACAAAAATGATTTTGAAGGCTACAAAAAGAATTCAGAGTACAGTTTAAACGAAATATTATTCTTTTTATTTATTATAACTTAAAGTTAAAAAACAATATCTTTATTCAAAATAATCCATTATTAGTAGTGTTTTCGGAAGATATATAACAGATACAAACGGAATCAAGTCAAATTCTTCTCGTTGGTACAAAAAGTTTAAATATAGCAATCAAAATTGAAATAAATATATTAATTTTTCAAAATATTAAATTACAAACATTTAGTAAAATTACGTGGTTAATTTTGAATGAGCTTTGTTTGCGCAATTTTCTAATAGAAAAGTAGTTGATTATTCTCGTTGTATCAATTTTTTGCGCAGTTCGTGTTCGATACTCATCAAAGAAAGATTCTTCAGCCGTGTTTGGCCCATATAGATCGGGAGCCAGCACGAAAATCGACGTATGATAAGCTCAAAGCTATACCTTTTTGAGAAGTTAGCCAGTGTTATGAGTGACAAGGAAACGCAAGTATGGCGGCCTGGAGGTGTCGGCATCGAGCTGCGCATTTTTTTATATGTGTCGAAAACATCGGCCATTGGGGAACGAGTACATAGTTAATTCTAGTTGTATATTGTTCGTTAGATACCCAAAGTGTGAAGGAGTTGTATGCCATATCAAAGTGGCGTCTCGAACTGTCCGCCATACTGAATTGAAAGTGTCATTTTTTTATGCCCGCTTGGATCACGAGCTCAAAGCTATTTTTGTGTCCTTATGGTTGAAGATTATTTTTCATTACCGATTATGACCACGCCATACCGTTGCGGCGTGAGAGAAAAAAACGTGAATGCTAAATGAAGGCAGAGGACGAAACATCTCATTAATCTAACAATTTTTTACAAAATGGATAAAAAGTTGTTCCATATTCGTGTCGGAACACCTAATTTCTCTACTCAATTGGTTACCAAACTTGCCCTAACAGTCTCGTTTGGGAATTTTCCAATTTCGTATTGTAATCAGATGCTTTACGACACGTATATCGTAATAGTACATTATGAAACGATGATGTAATGATGAGAATTAATACACGAGTGTGATATTAAGAAACGAGCGAGTAATGTAAACGTCACACGAGTGTATTAATACCCATTACATCGAGTTTCATACGGTACTTTTTTTACGACTTATGGAAACTTTTATAGTTTATATAACTTTTATAACTTATACACTGAAACGTTTCGTGGCAGTTGCCATGCTTTATTCAGCCAAGGCCACATAGCGGACAGCTCCCTACCTCCCTTCCCCAAGGTGGCTTTGTTCACCAGTACGCCTGCGAGGGAGTACAACATTTGTGCCAATAATTCCGAAGTCACCATTGTGGCTTTTCCTCTTGTTTCTCGAAGTGTCAACTCTGTCTCTGATTCACTAGACATTTTAAACTAAAGAATTGGCCAGTTTTTAAAAATAACCACACAGAGGCAACACACACAACACAAAATGACTTACTGCTTCTGATATTAACGTCAGTCAAATGTTCCCTCCAGTAACTACGAAAGTACCACTTGTACCACTGCGCTAGTAAAGTAGGATCAAAGTAAAATTACGATTCAATTTATTTTAAATATTATTCCAATTATCGAGTAATGCTAAAACAGCACGTACTTTCTCGTCCGTATTTACAAGCAAAATTCCTCGATAAGTACGCGAATTTATGCAAACCACGCAAAATTACACGAATACCAACGATGCACAATACGTATTCAGTGGCGTAACCTGAGTTTTCGCTTAAGGTATGTAACTTGAGGAATGAGAAAATAATTTAAAACTCTTAAATATTCCTCACTCACCAATACCATTTCTGTCACTTTGGTCAGTTAGAGCATTCAACTAATTTGTATATTTAAAATAAAAACATCCAGTAAAAGTAATAATAGTTCACGTACTTCATGTAGCCTACTGATTAAAGGTTAGAAAAAGTTGAGTGAAGTTCACGATGTGTCCTCATACTTTAATAATAAGAGCACTATCAAACTCAATGATTTTCAAAATTGTCCTATTCATTTCGAACTCATCAGATCTTGCATAATTTATAAAATGGAAAGCAATGATCTATAATAAAAATATAATAGGAAAGAGAAAATCAATCAATTTACAGACACGTAATGAAAAACAGTTGACGGTTATCCTTTGCTGCTTACATCAAGTGTTCCATCCAGTATCGAGGAGACAAAATAGGCTTTAGAAATTTCATTTTTAATTTCATGGGACATTACAATGATCACACTTGAAATCCAATCAATCTGAATTTCTGGCGAAATTGCAGGTAATACTGGAATTTTCCATATCATCCTTGAAAGTTTTATCATATTGCATTATTTCACTGGTATATTCCATGAAATTTTCTCTATGTGATGATCGCCTATTTTCATTATGGCTAGAAAATACAAGCCCTTGTCTCCCAAAAAAAGCATACAACTCGAATGAAGTGTGACAGAATTTCCCTATTTTCCCTTATATCACTGTTTTATTGCTCAACGCAGCCTGTGTTGGCTATTTAAGCAAAATTCTATCCTCTCATATTTTCTTCAAATATTTTTTACTGTTTCTCACGTGCTGTAACTTGTCCATGGCACAACAATACGATTCCATAATTATGTAGGCACTTTGGATCGCGTTGTGCTCGCCATTCCAGGGCACAGATGTGGATTGCACAGTCACATACCCTTGTGCATTCAACCAGCACAATTCCTAACCTAAATTGGCTACACATATAGTTGCTAAATGTATTAAAATAAGGTAATAAAACTTAAATAAAACGACAATGTTCATTTATTAATCTCATTCTCTTACAAACACCGAAGAGAAACAATGAAGTTTCGTAAAACGAGCTTCTTCGTGTGCACGGTGGATGTAATAGGTCACTGTGCATCTGGTAACCAGCGGTTCTGGTTCACAGCGCCGGCTAGGCGGCATTTCAAACTGATTCGCTCATCTTTGTGAAGAATCAAATTCTCAACGGCGCAATGTTTGAAATATAATGAAATATTGTGTAGTAGAAAAATAAAATAACAAATGAACAATTTACAATCATTTGAAAATAAAAATAACCTATATTGTCAGGGTATGTAAAACATTATCCCCATCCATGGACGCTACGCCCCTGTACGTATTTTAGCTGTAAATAAAACGATTAGTTTATATTAATGCAAAACAAAAGGCATATTATGGCATTCTGCTACCAGTGCGGCGTTACAACAATTGGTTACAAGCAACAATGACCGCTAATTCTTTTTTTTTTAATTTATTTATTCTTGCTTGGCCTGAGGCCCTCAGCAGCCGTGAACGACTGGTACAGTAGTTGATTTTATTTTATATAGTAAGTTTGCAAGATATTTTCTTTTATCGTGATTATTACATTTTCAGTAGCACTTTATATTGCACGGAAAGGCTAATCGCTTCCAGTCTGTTTAAGGAGGGTCCAAAAATTCTCTGGGTAATTTCCTTTTTAATCGTTTACGATGAGGGTTCTGTTTGCCAAGTTTGAAATAGATAGGTATTAATATGAAGGTATTCGAGAAATTTTGTTATAGAATTTTGCGGATAGAAGGGAAAAATGTACATTGATATGTGTGATACCGAGTTCTTGATGGATTTGAGAGTTTGAAATGAACCAGGGTGCTTTTGTGATTATTCTTAGGAATTTATTTTGGAAAGTTTGGATTTTATGAATATTTGTTTTGGATGCTGCGGCCCAGACAGGAGATGCATAACTTAATATAGGTCGTATCATTGTTTGGTAAAGATGAATGGATGTGTGTAGTTGGAGTGGGGATGATTTTTTGAGTAGGGGATATAATTGATGTGTTCGCTTGGTGGCTAGTGCTATTCTATGCATGATATTGGGTCTCCATGTGAGTCGTCTGTCGAGTAATACTCCAAGGTATTTTGCCGTGGTGTTCGCAGGAATCCATGGTATGTTGTGGTTTTGATAGGTGAGTGTGGGTGGGTCAAGTGGTCTTCGAAGAGTGAATATTTTCCCTTGGCTCTTGCTTGCGTTTATCAGAATGTGCCATTTCTGTGCCCAATCGGAAAATATAGTGAGATGGTTTTGCAGATCCTCTATTGCTGTTTCTATGTCTCGTTTTGTGGAGTAGAGGTTGCTGTGTCATCTGCAAAAGTGGCAATGGATGTTGATGGTGTGGTGGGTGCGTCAGCTATGTAGATATTGAATAAGGTTGGAGAGAGGCTCGAACCCTGCGGAACTCCTGCATTGATGGGGTATGGTGTTGAGAGTGCACCAGGAAGTCGCACTGAAAAAGACCGCTAATTCTAATGGGATACATATTTTGACAATTCGCTTTGTTGATACAGCTAGCAAGAAAATGAAAATAGAAAAATAAAATAATTAAATAAAATATTTTTATATTCATCAAAATTACTAGGTTTTTACATGCATTAATTTTTATTCCTATACCTTATTAAGCAAAGGCAAATCTTCTGTTCCTTTTTACAGTTAACTCAATTAAATGACGCATTTTAAAATAGGTTTTAAATAATTTCCAAAAGATTAATTTTGAAAATTGTGACAAAACCTCGAAGAAGAAACGAACAAAGAATTATTTCGTCTCCAGGACTACTTTTCCATTTTCACATGTGAAGCAAGGGCAGTGCTCAAAGCCATTGAAAGCAGTATCAGATCCAAAAACAGCATGCCTATTGTCATCTTTTCAGACTCAATATTGACACTTAAAGCCATTGAAAACCGATACACCAGCAATCCAATAATCCAAAATATCCAAGAACTTATATTTATCCAAAACACAAAAGGAGTCAAAATAAAAATAGTTTGGATTCCTTCTCATAAAAATATTGCTGGAAATGAGAAGGCAGACACAACTGCAAAAATGACAACATCACTACCAAACGTTGAACATCAAATTCATGGTACCCAGAATATAAAGAAATCTTTTCAAGGACTGTTGTTTGAAGTATTGGAACTCACAGTGGAAGAAGGGGTCTACAAAGCTACACCGAGTAAGAAATTCTATCCTGCAACCAGGTCTACCGAGATCAAACTTCAAAAGAAGAGAACAACTCATTAAAAGATTAAGGATCGGACACTTTAACCTAAATTACTGTCATCATACACTAGTTTTACTTTCCCGTATATTATACGTCCGTACGTGCGTAAGTGCGTACGTACGTACGTGCGTATAGTATAGGGAAAGTTTTGGAATACTGCGCGAAAGAACGGCGGATTTTTTACAGAAAAACTCTTTATCACAGAGTCCTGGCAACAAAAAAGTGGATAAATCCAGTTGCTAAATAAAGAAAAAATCCTCTAACACATGGTGATGCAGGCATCCCTGATTTGAGCGTCCTTCATACCGAAATACCAATTGAAAGCAAAACGTCCGTCCGTCTGTGAACACTACTAGCACCTAAACCGTATGTAGGATTTTTTTTTAAATTGAAGAAACCCCTGTCGATCTGTCTAGAGTCGAAGCCTTGAGATTTTTAAAAAGATTCTATAAAATTTTTGGGAATTTTTAAAAAAAATTGGCAATAACTCCGAATATCATGGTCACTATATTTTCGAAAATTTCAAAAGTTTGAATTGTTTCGGAGTCTTCCTACAACTACAAAATTAAAGATAGAATTTTTCCTTCAAATAATATTTGTTCTTCATAATGGTTTTTGTCATTAAGGTCATGAACATTTTTTTGAAAATTTTAGTAGTTTTCGCACAATATAGCCTGCAAGATGTGCAATTTTTTTAAAAAAAAATACAAAAACAAGATTTTCCCAAAAAACGGCTCCAAATGTTTTCTTTAAACTTTTGGTAAGGATAGTGCTTAATGTTCGCTACGACATATACGTTTATTACTCTATTCTTTTGTTTTCTTCTTCAAAAATTACATATATGTATTTTTTTTTACTTTTCTCTCACGTCGTAAATATATACATAAGCGGAGATTTGACACTATTATATTAATGAGTACAAATGCTTTAAATCACTTCAAATAAGTTTTCTAAAAATTCAACCGTTTTCTGTGAAAACTAGCTGAAAATTCCGCAATTTCAGTATCGTTCAAACGCCATTTTTTTCATAAATGGCTTCAAATTGTTTGTTAAAAACTTTGGAATCGATAGTGCTAATTGCACTCTATAATATGACGTAAAGTTTATTTTCATTTTTTTTTCAAAAATTACATACATGCAATTGTTTTAATCTCACATTTCGTTAATGTTCCCCTTATTTAGCAGTTTGTAAACACTATTGTATTTGTGAGTTAAAGTGCTTTAAATGACTTCAAATGAAATTTTTCGAAAACTCAAAAATTTTCTGTGAAAAAGAGCATCAAATTTCGATTTACAGTAACGCTCAAATGCCATTTTCTTAAAAACGGTTGCAAATTGTTGAAAGAAAATTGCTATTTAGGACGAGGTTTTTGTGTTCTTTAATATTCTAAACTTAGTATTTCCGTTTTACGATTAGGAAATCAGAAAATTAAGAAAATGTCAAAACTAGTGGTGCTACAGAATGCCACAGACTTTCCCGTATTAGTTTTCTATTTCCTTGGGTCTTCGCTATTTGGCTATTTGGAATATGGCAGCTATTTGGAATTGCCACAAACGCTTTCTTGCCAGCAGTCATCTCTCACCGCCAAAACTACATTTTTTTGTCATTTTCTTAATTTTTCGGTTACCTATTGGTAGAACGGAAACATTAATTTTAGAATATCAAAGAACACAAAATCCTAGTCATAAATGGAAATTTTCTTTTAAAAATTATTAGCCGTTTCAGAGAAAATGGCGTTTTAGCGCTACTAAAAATGTCAAATTTGAAGCTCATTTTCACAGAAAATGATTGAGTTTTCAAAATACTTTATTTGAAGTTATTTAAAGCACCTACACTCACAAATATAATGTTTACAAATTGCTGGTAATGTGCATATTAAAGATGTGAGAGATCTTTCAAAAAAATTGCAATTTTGTAATTTTTGAAAAAACAAAAAAATAACTCAAAATAAACTTTACGTTATACTAAAGAGTGCTATTTGCACTATCCATTACAAACGTTTCAAGAAAAAATTGCAAACATATATGAGAAAATCGCGTTTGAGCGTTTCTGAAAATGCGAAATTTTGAGCTACTTTTCACAGAAAACGGTTGTGTTTTCGAGAAACTTTACTTGACATTATTTAAAGCACATGTACTCGTAAATATAACAATGCGAAAAAATCGCCGCTAATGTAAATATTATCGACGTGAGAAACATGTGAAAAATTTACATTTTTGTAATTTTTGAACAAACCAACCTATACAGCAATATTGCTTTTGTCATCTCATAGAGTACATTTACCACTATCCCTACCAAAAGTTTAAAGCAAAAATTTGGAGTCGTTTTTGAGAAAATCTTGTTTTTGTAATGTTTTAAAATTGCAGAGATTGCACGCAATATTGCACGAAAACTACTATAATTTTGAAAAACATTTACATGAACTTTATGAAAGATCTCACTATGCAAAACAAATTTTAATTGAAGAAAAATCTCTATCTTCAATTTTGTAGTTGGAGAAAGAAAAAAAATTCAGACTTTCACAATTTTCAAAAATTCTGTGTTATTCGTGAATATCGGACCTATGCCATGTTAATAAGTGTATTTTACTCTATTCATACAAGAAATTTAAAGAAAAATTTTCGAGCCGTTATTGAGAAAATTTTGAAAATCACAGAGGGGCTTCATATAAAGTACCCTCAAATTTTGAAGAATCTTTTTCAAAATCTCAAAGCTTCGACTAGAATCAGATCGACTGAGGAATATCCATTTTGGAAGAAATCGTACGTTTGATTTAGGCGCAAGCAGTGTTCACAGACGGACTGACGGACAGACAGAGAGGGACTTTTTCCTTTCAATTGTCTTTTCGGTATAAAGGACCTAGAAAACAGGGTGTCTGGCTACACCACGTGTTAGGGGATTTTGTTTCTTAATTCAGCAGCTGGTTTTATCCACTTCTTCGTTTTCACGTCCCGGCAATTAATTTTTTCTGCCGGAAATTGGCCATTTTTTCGCGCAGCATTACATACCTTTCCCTATACTACGTATACCACTCCGTGTATACGTACGTATACGGGAAAGTAAAAATGTACTTTGGGCGGTGATAGATGGCAGTTAGTAAGAGTGTGTGGCAAGTCCGTATTGGCAGAAGGATGGCAGCTGGCAGTCGAGACCAAAGAAAATAGAAAACTAAAATGGGAAAGTATGTGCCATTCTGTAGCACCACTAGTTTGTTATTAGGTCCCCCGCATTGATTTGTTTACAAAGTGCTAACACATACATTTTTTCGCACTGAAGGTCCTTCGACGTTTATTGAAAAATCAGACAAGAAAGATATTAAGAATAATCGATTCCTTTTACTCAACAGATGACAAGGCGTTGAAAATTCAAATTTTGACAATTTTTGAACGTTGGACATATAATAAAATCAAACAACATTTCGCAGCAACGAAACGCATGATAAAAGTAGGCTGAAGAAAATGGAATTTTGTCCGGACCTGAAAGTAAATTCGATAAGGAATTAAAAATGTGCATTGTGACGAAAGTTAGGAATTCTAAGGTACGCGAGTACTTATATTTAAAGTGAGTTGAGAGGAATCAGATAATTTCAGTGTCCGTCATTGCATGAGTCAAGAATCCGTCATTTAACAACTAAATACAATCGAGATGTTGTACCCCTCAAGATGTACTTAAATTACTGCTTCGTCCAAAGAAACCGACGGCTAGTAAAGCAGGAAAGGCGTCCATTGCAGCAATCTACTACATACTGGTTTGTAAAAAATTGATACTTTTCAAAGTTTCTGAGATTCCACTTTGAATTTAGCTGGCCAACAACACTCTAGTGCGTTCGTAAATATTCTTTTTAAATTTTAGCTTATCAAGTTTACAAAAATTTAATTTTTTGAAAATAATTGGAAAATCGGAAAATTAAATATTTTGGAAAATCTCAAAAATTAATCATGTTTTTAAATTTCGTATGTAATTTGAACGGAATTTCGATAATTAGTGAATATATTTAGTATATGCTATTTTTAAGTTAGTGATGCTCGTTATTTTTAGCAAATTTCATTATGCAATATTTCCGAAAACGATAAAGTTAGAAAAAAAATTAAAATACACGTGTTAACTTATTTGATCTATAAAATAAATAGAAACAATTAGAAAAATATGCACAAAAATCGCACAAAAATTTTGGAATTTTTTGTGCGATTTGACGTGGAATGGCTCAGTTATGTTATTGTACCCCAGAAAACGGTGAATTTTCGACAGAAAAATTCTCATTGTCAGGCTCTGGTAACGAAAAAGTTAATAAATCCTGTTGCTAAATTTAGAAAAAGACCTCTAACTCGTGGTGTAGTCAGAATTCATATTTTGATGGCTTTTGATATCGATTTACGGCGAAAAAAAAATCTATTTACGGCAAAATGTCCGTCTGTGGTCAACGCTAGCGCCAAAACCGTTCAGCCGAATTTCTTCGAAATTGATATTCCCTAATCTTTTTGGCTGAGGCTCCTGGAATTTGAAACCGATATTTTAATATTGGGGGTACTTTACATGAAGTCCCTCAGACATTTTCAAAGTTTTCAAAAAATGGCTTCAAAGTTTTTGATTAAATTTTGTTGTTGAAAGGCACTAAGGATGTTATAAAGAATGATGGAGGTATCATTTTGGCATTCCCAATTTTTCGAAAATTGCAAAAACAATTTCAAAACTGAAAAATTGAAGATAGAGATTTTTGCTTTAGACAAAGTCGGTTGCACAAAATTAACACTTTAAATGAGGTCATGTACAATTTTCTGAAAAAGCGAGTAGTTTTTGTGTAATTTGCACTTAAAATTTACGAAAACGTTTTTCTCAAAATACGCTGCAATTTTTTTTAAATTTTCTCCACATACGTAGTAAAGGGCGATAAATAAATAAATAAACTAGTGGTGCTATAGAATAGCACAGAATTCAGTGGTTAAAATTTTTAATTTCTTTAGTCTGTTCTGACATTTCGATTACGTCTTGTGCTCTTCACGGCTGCCTTTCTTTGTCGTTCGAAAACATTTTTTCGCATTTTTTTAATTACCAGCTTTCTAATGCTAGAGATAATTCAATTACGTCTTGACTAATATATCTATTCCGTAACGAACCCGAATGGCCGATCTAGTTAACGCGCGATTAGACAGACAGGAAGGATCCGGGTTCGAATCCCAGACGGGGATTTTAATTTCATGAATGTGTTGTTGCAGAAAAAACTATTGATGATTGTGGAATCTTTATTGTAAATCATTGAAGTTCTTCAACTCACAAATAGAATCAATGCAGATAAATATTTAGGACGTGTCTGTATGTGATTTTCCAATTTGCAACTTTTAAACATTTTTAAACTCTGTTATTAGATTTCAGAAACGTATCTCTACGAACCGATTTATGTAAAATTATTAATACATTAGCATTAAATGTTAATACAATATAACCATTACGCATGAGACCAACTTAGATATCCGCAATTGTTCTGAAATCCTTATTATTGCTATTATTATTACTTTCTTGCTTTACGAATACTTCGTAAGAAGAGAAAGTTAAGCGCACTGCGCTTTTGTGGCATAATGTTATCATTGCAAACACGTTAACTCCGAAAAACTGGGTTCGGGTGTCGGAATGGGGAAAATAATATTGCAAGTTGAAAAAACGTTTGCTGGTTCATGTAGGTGTATGTCATTGCGGAGCAATTAGGAACAATGCAAAAATGTATGTGCTTTAGCAGCACTCCGAGTTGAATTAGACCTTTTGTTTTTGATTAAGTAAGGAAAAAATGTATCTATGATGGAATTTTTTATACCTTGTCCGGAATGAGTTGTTTTCGTACATGAATCGGGATTTATGTTTTTATGACCCGGACCGAGTTCGATCTATGCGCACTTATATAGCGTAGTCGTATGAATTCCGGCAAATTATTCTTGAGGATTTGAGATCATATCTCTTAGCGGAAAAAAGTTCCGGTTAAAATGACGTTTACTGGTTTGTCTAGTAGTATAATACTGCGGAGCATTTAAATGCAATGTGAGAAACTATGTGCTTTGGTAGCACCAGTAGTTGACAATTGCACATATTGAACGCAATATTGCGGGGAAACTACTAAAATTTCAAAAAAATATACAGGACCTTAATGAAAGAACTCACTATTGGGAACAAATTGAATTTGAAGGAAAAATCTCTATCTTCAATTTTGTAGTTGAAGCAGCGTCACGCTTCCTCATACCTCTTTCCCCCCTTTAGAATTATGTAATTTTTGTTCGACCCTTATGCGATGATCAGGGCGCACAAAGCCGCTCTTCACCTCACCCCAGAGGAGCGGTGAGTGGAGCGAGAGGCCTTCTTTTAGACAGCGAAGAGGAAAGGAAGCTAACGTATATGAGAAATTATGTGCCATTCTGTTCACCACTACTTACACGATGTTTTAATTCCTCGTTCTATCCTAACTATTGCATTTCCGTTAGATGTTGATTTTCCCTTGTTATGATGAGTCACGTGATATAGAAAAATAAAAGCCTTGAGTAAATAATTTGCTCGTTTTAACAATATGTTTTATGAGAATAAACTTGAGAATAGAACTTTTTATGAGAATTCTTGAAAGTGGAAATGTCACTCTCATTTTTGGCCAATGAGTGATTGATGTTTAAAATATGTATAAAATTAAAAAATACGACTTTTGAAAACCATGAGTACATTTTTAATTTTTTCTTATTACTTATATAAAGCATGCACGATTTATAAAATGTATTAAAGTACTTACTTCTAAATATCCTTCTTCTGCACTTCCTAGTAATCCAAACACATAAAACCTACAAAACCACAAAGAAAATACATGTTGCGACGGAGCTGAACTATCACCGAATTGACAGTTTTCCACTGAGTGTATAGCAGTGCGTGGCACTTATCCACGCTAGTAACTACAAGAATTCGCTTTCAACTTCTCTCTCGTTTCAGACGTAGACGGCACGCATTACAGTCCCAGGAAATACTAATAATGATGGTCGATTATTTTGTGAGTTCTCTTTAACCTTGGAAGAAGGTAGCGAAATTTCTCTTACTGTTCTTCTCTACCGTTATGTTAATCCATAAAACCGTCGCATTTCGGAATAATGAATACTTATTTGACGTTTAAATTCATCACATTTTCAAATTGTAGGATGTATCTGGTGTATTAAAAGTTTTCAAGCACTAAATATCCATTGAACTAGTGGTGCTACAGAACTAGCAGTGGCACAGACGTTCCCGTATTAGATTTCTATTTCCTTGGGTCTGGGCTAGCTATTTGGAATGGCCTCATACTCTTGCCAGCTGCCATTTATCGCTGCCCAAACTACAGTTTTTGACATTTTCTTAATTTCTCTGTTTCCTATGAAAGAACGGAAATATTAATTTTAGAATATTACAAAATTCAAAAACCTCGTCCTAAATTGCAATTTTCTTTTAAATGGCGTTTAAGCGCCTTTTAAACTGTGATATTTGGAGCTCTTCTTCACAGAAAAGTTTTGAGTTTTCAAAAACCTTCATTTAAACTCATTTAAAGCACTTACACTAACAAATATAATGATGTTTACAAATTGCTGGTAATACGCATAATACAGATGTGAGATATCTTTCAAAAAAATTACATTTGTGTAATTTTTGAAAAAAAAACATACCGCGAAATATACTTTACGTCATACTAAAGAGTGCAATTAGCACTATGCGTTCCAAAAGTTCGAAAAACATTTGCATTCATGAGAAAATGGCGTTTGAGTTTTTTCTGAAAATGCGAAATTTTGAGCTAGTTTTCACA
Source organism: Acheta domesticus (assembly GCA_031308135.1). Lineage (NCBI taxonomy): Eukaryota > Metazoa > Arthropoda > Insecta > Orthoptera > Gryllidae > Acheta > Acheta domesticus. The sequence continues at coordinate 117,998,987 of JAHLJT010004567.1, read as the reverse complement.
AAAAATGTTTGAGTTCTCGAGAAACTTTACTTGATATTATTTAAAGCACACAACTCGTAAATATAATAATGTGAACAAATTGCCACCAAAGTAAATATTAAGGACGTGGGAGACTAGCCAAACAAATACATTTTTGTAATTTTAATTTTCAGCAAAAACAAAATAATAGAGCAATATGGCGTTTATTCCATCTCGTAGAGTACATTAGGCACTATCCTTAACAAAAGTTTAAAGAAAAATTTGGAGCAGTTTTTAAGAAAAATTTGGAGCTTTTTTTAAGAAAAAATTGTTTTTGTAATTTTTAAAATTGCGCATACTGCACATAATGTTGCGCGAAAACTACTCAACTTTTCAAAAAATGTACATAATCTTAAAGAAAAAACTCACCATGGAGCACAAATTTTATTTCATGTCCGGGGGCTTCATGTAAAGTACCCCCAAATTTTATCGAATCTTTTTCAAAATCTCAAAGATTTGAGTCGAGCCAGATCGACAGGGTTTTCTTTAATTTAATAAAATCGTCTGTATGGTTTAGGCGCTAGTAGTGTTCACACACGGACGGATGGATGGACGTTTTGCTTTCAATTGGTTTTTCGGTTCAAGGACTTACAAAATAGAGATTCTAGCTACACCACGTGTTAGGGGAATTTTGTATCTTAATTTAGCAACTGGATTTATCGACTTTTTCGTTGTCAGGGCCCGGCAACGAATTTTTTTGTGCCTAAAATTCATTTTTTCGCACAGCATTACACAACTTTCCCTATCCTACGTGTAGTACCGCATATACGTACTATACGGGAAAGTAAAATTTCATTCGATGTAATTTGACATTTTCTGAAAGGTGCATTAAAAAGAGAATCGCATTAATAGGAAACCTAACTTTGGAAGAAAGTATTAACATTATTAATTACGAAAGTATGTATACAGTAGTATTTTGTGTATAAAATTATACTTTATGACATGAGATTTTAAATTAAGCGTGCAATTTTTCCTGTATCCAACTATCGGTTTTGGGGAAATTGTCCTTCGCATCCTCTCCCCGCAAATGCGCAGGCACCGCGAAGACGACCTTCCCCAAAGGCGACATTTACACGGGTTGCCACAGGAAATTTCACGAGTTGTTACGAGAAATGCGTTTATTTTATTTCACTTACATATTGTAAAACTGGTATATTTAATTTAAAATTACATGTCAGAAAATTTAATTGTATTCTCAAAATACTATCAAAACAATATATGTTACATCATTGCATTCGTCTATTTATGATATATCTATTGTTAGTGAGAAAAATACATTGTTCCATTTTAAAAATCGAAGATGATTAAATTTCCCGGAAACTAAATATATTTCGAACAATATCTCTACACAATATTACTTGCCCCATCATTCCGCATTGCTAAGAGAAAACTGAATTTCAATACTGAGAACAGTTACGAAGTTGTGGATGTGGCACATAATTGGTGTGACTCGTGTGTGTGTGTGTGTGGTGTGTGTGTTGTGACTACCTACCTTGATTCAGTACTTGGTGTCGCACATACTATAATTTTATTTCTTTAGGTTCATGGATGTCATTTTAGGGGGATACACTTGATAAGAATATCTGATATTGGATCAATTTTGCTAACAATTAAACATGATTTATTACAAAACATTACAAACAAATTTAACTCGTGCTAATTATTGATCATTAAATAATTGATTGTTTGTTGTTAACTTCAAATAAGTATATCAATAAATACCATTATTCCTCTACCTTTATTCATTCATTGAATTAAATGACTTAAATAGCTTCCTGTTACCACCAACCAATAAACGTCACATTTAAATGAACACAAATGTAACAACGTGCTTTGATAAAAAAAATACCAGGTCTTTAAACATTTAATCTTCCTCCCTCTCAAATTGCAAAAGTTTTAATTTTTTCCACGCTTTCCTACAACTACAAAATTGAAGACAGAGATTTTTCTTTCAAATCAAATTTGTTCTCCATAGTGATTTCTTTCATTAGGGTCATGAATATTGTTTTGAAAGTTTTAGTTTTCGCGTAATATTGCGTGCAGTATGTGCAATTTTCAAAAATTACCAAAACAAGATTTTACCAAAAATGACTCTAATTTGTTTCTCTTAAGTTTTGGTAGAAATATGGTCTAATGTAGACTATGAGATGACATAAACAATAGTTTACTCTAATTTCTTTTTCAAAAATTACAAAAATTTAATTTTTTGGCTTGTCTCTCACGTCATTAGTATTTACATTAGGGAAGATTTGTTCACATTATCATATTTACGAGTACATGTGCTCTAAATAACGTCAAGTAAAGTTTCTCGAGCACTCGACCGTTTTCTGTGAAAAGTAGCTCAAAATTACGCAGTTTCAGAAACGCTCAAACTCCATTTTCTCATAAATGAATTCAATTTTTTTCCAATGTTCCGAACGGATAGTGCGAATTACGCTCTTAAATTTGACGTACAGTTCAATTTGGGGTAATTTTGTGTGTTTGCAAAAATTACACATATGTATTTATTTTGAAAAAAATCTCATGTGTTTAATATGTACATTACCAGCAATTTGTAAACATTACTGTCTTTTGCAAGTAAACGGGCTTCAAATGACTAAAAGAAGTTTTTCGAAAATTCAAAAAGTTTCTCTGAAAAAGTTCTTTAATTTTCCCGTTTTTAGTAGCACTTAAACGACATTTTCTTTAAAAACGGCTCCAAATTTATTACAGAAAATTGCCATTTAGGACAAGGTTTTAGTGTTCTTTATTATTCTAAAATTAATATTTACGTTCTACCATTAGGAACCCAAAATTTAGGAAAATGTCAAAAAATGTACTTTGGGCGGAGATAGATGGTAGCTGACACGAGTACATGGCAATACCAAATTGCTAGCCCAAGCCCAAGGAAATATAAAACTAATACGGGAATGTCTGTGCCATTCTGTAGCACCACTAGTTTTCTTTAAATTGCTTGTAAGAAAAGAGTAAAATACACTTATTAAGGTGGCACAGGTCTGATTTTCACAATTAACTCTGAATTTTCGAAATTGTTTGAATTTTATTCGGCGTCTTCCTCCAACTACGAAATTGCAGGTAGATATTTTCCCTTCAAATAAAATTTGTTCTTCATAGTGAGTTCTTGCATTAATATCACGTACATTTTTTTGATAAATTTAGTATTTTTCGTGCAATATTGCGTACAATATTGGAATTTTAAAAAATTACAAAAACAAGGTTTTCTCATTAACGGCTCGAAGTTTTTTCTTTAAAATGTTGATAAGAATTGTGCTAAATGAGTATTAGATGACATAAGCGCCATATTGCTTTATTCTTTAGTTTTTTTAAAAAATTACAAAAATTTAATTTTTTTACCTTTCTTTGTTACTAGTTGTATTCGAAGTGATTTCGTCACATTCTTATATTTATGAGTACATGTACTTTAAATAATGTCGAAAAAAGTTTCTCAAAAATTCAACGATTTTCTGTGAAACCTAGGTCAAAATTTCTAATTTTCAGAAACGCCAAACGCCAAACTTGGAAGATTTCTCACTCTGTTAATATGCACATGTCCATGAATTTGTAAACACTATTGAATTTGTGAGATAATGTGGTTAAACCAGCTAGAAGATTTTCGGAAATTAAAAAAAATCCTATAATAATAGTGTAACTCCCCCTTTCTACTTTCGTAGTTTGCTTTGGTGTTTGGAAGCGGGGACTTGGTTTTCGTAACACGCACACACACATGGATAAATTTAACAAAAATAAACATTTTATGACTGAAGTGATCAATGATCTTTTGATGATATGCATTAATTTGTTACGTGATTTCTATTGTGGCTAAATTACTTTTTACTTTAAAATTTTCATAAATGGCTTGATTAAACATAACCAAAAATGTGAGATAAACTGTGCCGATTTTAATTTTGCCGACGCTGATGGCGTCTGTACCTCTCTCTCTCAGCTGTTCTATTGCTGCAAGTCCTTTCGCATCATCACGGTAGAAATGTTGGATTTTGTTGCGGTGGTAGCGGCGAGTTAAATCGCGCGCCTAACCGCCTGCATACGGCGGCAACTCGTAGAGCAGCGGACCGTGATAAGACCGGGCAAACGAAGACAAGGCAGCCGGTCAGCGAAGCCCAGAGTGGAAGCGAGGCTACGCCGCCGGGACGAATAAAAGCGGGCCCCGCCGCCGAGTTGGCAGACAGTTTTCGTGTAGAGTTCCTGATGTGAGATAGTTTAATCAGCGGCATTGTGATATTTTGGACCCGGCAATTGTAGATTGGACATTCGGACGGAGTACTGGTGATACGGCTTGATTTGGGTACATATTCTGGAAAACTGTAACCTGGCTTATGTTTATGGACTTATTCTTTGGTTACCGGATTTGTTAACTTGCACTGATATTAATTTTGTTCAATAAAAACTGTGTTGACGAATTTCTGTGTTTTCCTGGACATAACAGATATTACCATTGTTTTGGTGGCGTCCCGGCAGGGAAGAAGGGCGCCTTGCCCGTCAGCTGCAGCCAAGGTCAAGGCCGTGTCCCAGTGTAGCACCCGGACCGTTTCGGCCGCGTGGATCGTCCCCCAGCGGTGATCATGCGCCAGGCACCAACAAAGGCGGCGGCGGCGGCGGCGGCGTCCAACCGAATAAGCTCCGACCCTCGGCCCAGACGATCGCGGATGGCTCACACGGATGGCGCAGTCTCATACGGCTTATGGCGTATGACGGCGCGCGATTGCAAACCTAGACGGTCATTTGCGCTGCCAGAAAACGCGAGAGAAAGTTTTTCTCTGTCCGTGCAAGCAATTCACTGCTCAAATCGAATTATGCACATGCCGAATGGCAAAGTTCATGATCGGCTACAGCACTGCTCGCGAGTAGCTAAATTTAGTTTCACTGCAAGACTTTCTAAATAAGTAGCTAAATTTAGTTTCACTCTCCGGTCAAAGTTCTATACGAAGTCCGCGAGAGAATCGACATGTGCGAGAGAAATCTCGTCTTTCTCTCTGGTCAAAGTTCTATTCAAAGTACGCGAGAGAATCGACGTCTCCTCTCCTTGGTCGAAGTTCCTTTCGAAGTAAGTTTCTCTCAGCTCTGCCGACCTAATGAGAGCTCCGGTATCCCCCTTCTGCTTTAGTAGGTCTGTTCTAATTGCGCGAAATCAAATTTTGGTGGAGTGGCGGGGCGTAGTCCCGGCCAATGTCTTGCGTTTCCGCGATCGAAATTTTCCGTTGCGACGTTTTCGACGGTTGGGCACGCGGTGCGTTGTTTGCTTCGCGGTCGGCGAAAAAAGTCGTTGCGATCTACATAGCCGGAATGGCACGTGTGCCAAAGGTCGTTGGTCGTAAAATATCGTGTGCGTGTCATCACGGCCCGGCACTTTGACGCGTAACGTGGGCGCCGCGTAACAATGCACTGCCACTTGTCCTCTTTCCGGGTGTGGGCGGCCTTCGGCCGCGCGCGTGGGGTACGGTCGACCCAAGACGGCGGTCTATAGAAACGCTTCGGCGGGGGGGGGAGAGTTATAGTCATAAACCCGACCGCGCGCCTGTCCCTTATGTGGCCCAGGCCCCGGCCGGCGCAAGGGCAGGGCCGCGCCTCCAACCGCGTCTCGTCAATCGAACGAAATTCTTATAAAATTAATATTAAACCTATGATACTCTGTTCACGACAGGTCGTACCGTTACCATAGTTTCAAATTTCGCAATTTTAGTAGCGTTTAAACGGTATCTTCTTAAAAACGGCTTTTTAAATTTTTCAAAGGAAATTGCCAATTAGGACGAGGTTTTTCTGTTCTTTAATATTTTTAAAACTATATTTCCATTCTACTATTAGGAAACGTAAAATTGGGCCAGAGGGAGGGCGATAGATGGCAGCTGGAAAGATTATGTGTCAACCCCGAATCACTAGCCGAGATCAAAATAAATAGAAATCTAATCCGGGTAAGTCTGCCATTCTGTAGCACCACTATTTACTTCCCGTATACATACGTATATACGGAGTATATATAGTATAGGGAAACTTATGTAATGCTGCGCGAAACTACCTGCCGAAGGAAATTTACCTGCTAAAATTATTTATACAAGGAGGTGACCTTTTTACAAAACCTGACAAAAGTAAACTAACATCTTTCCCAACTGATGATTTCTATGCTTTTTTTCCTCTTTCCATATGGCTTACCTTCCTAATTCACGTACACATATTTAATTATTTATTGAACCCTGTTCCACTTATTCAATCTTCCAAGGTATTGCATTCATACAGAATTGCTTTTCTATGTAATACGTACAGTTCTGGAAACAAAATTGATCGCAGCCGTCTCCGGCTAAGTTCAGCTTGTGCACGGCTTGGGCAGCCCTTGTCATGACGAAACGTTGCAGGCGGAGCCTCACAAACCTAGGCAGCTAATCTCAACACAGAGGGGAGTGCCCTAACAAAATTACCACGTACAAAATGGCGGGCGTCGCTAGTTCCGATATGGAAATATTTTCAAATAAAAATACATGGAATGAAACACATTTATGAACATGAAAATAAATTTATTCAAATATATATGAACACATACACTTAACCACTGTTGACACAATTCTTTTTGAAGAAATTAGGTTAATGTGAAATAAAATAACACTAATTTTAGACCAATTACTTTCTTATACACATTTTAAGTTCAATATTGTCGTTCATACACCAATCCATGAATTTTAACAAATGTCCAGTTTACTTCAGATTTTTTCATAAAAAAATATTATAATTGCATATTTGCAATTGTTCATATGTTCCTTAAATTTGCAAAAATTGCAAAATACTGTCTTTCTCAAATCGATAGAGGACTTCTAAAGAACTGTTTCAAAGATAATAAAATTCAAAGACCAAGTGTATATTTATTATTAAAGCAACAATTAAACTAGATATTAAGCAATCAATTTGAATCTCTTGTGAAAATTGTGATTTTGCGTTATTCGACGCAGTGACAATTTGGGCACCCCCCCGAAGGTATAACACATATTTCGAAATCGCTTATTACATTTTTAATTGTTTCAAAATTGTTAATTCGCAGTTTTCTGTTCTGGGTCATCTGGGAACTCTTCCCACTTTAGAATTGCAAAAATTGGAAATTGTTTATAAATTTACAAATTTTGCAATACTTCTTTATTCTCTCATTTTAATTGCCTTTCAACAAGTTGCGAAATTCCGCAATTCAATCGTCGCTATCACCTTTCGATTTGGAGATATGTTTGTAGGAAATTAACATCTGATGCCAACCCTTATTTGTTTTACCAGTCCAGTCGCTCTCCAGTACCAATCCAGTCGCTCTCCCCCACAGTCAACTATATGGTTCAGATCGTTTTGCAGTTCCGCCGATTATATTATATTAACGATTTCTGACCGACGGCAAAACAGTAGAAATTGTTGCTAAGGAACTATTGCTGATTTTTAACTTTGAAAATTTCCTTTATATTCTTACTACATGGTTGAAACTTGAGTTTCATTATTTTCATTCGTCTGCATTACAAATAAATTTTGTTTCAAATTTCAAAACGCAGAAGCTAATTGTTGTCCTGCAAATGTGTAGGTTTCTTTATTATGTGCTTGGGTATCTTCTACTTACTGGTGCAAAGTATCTGCCAATAGTTTACCGTCTAGGAGGAAACTGATTATTAACAAATCATTTAATTATTAACAGAATTATGATATAAAAAAATTAACTTTTAAAATTACATTTCGATGGAACGGTGGCACGGTAGATAATTTTAATATTTATTCCACGAGGCGAATGTTGTGCAGCAGAAATATTCTTCGTAATATTTTCAATTTTGGTGGAATTGTGTCACATTTTATTTTTAAATGGAACTACGTAACTTTCTACCTGAAATAAATAGATCGTGTAAAGAGAGATAGAATGATGCCTCAATTGGTAATAATTAGAGTAAAAATATATTTTTGACTCGCGGCTTCAGCCATCCTCAACTCTAAGGCAAGCGACGCTTATCATTGGCTATTCTAGCAATTCAAGTAGCCTATCCTCCGAAGTTTTCCCCTCTTTCACCTCGCCTTAAAAGGCATAAAAGGAAAGGCCGAGTCTGAAGAATATGGCACTAATCCAGTAATATCGGAGAATTCTTCGCTATCACCTCTTGGATAATTGTGACCAATAATTTAAATTCAATTTAGAAACAAACAATAGAGTTGTACTACTGCAAATTGTAATTAGACACACATGTAAAATAAATATGTGTAATTAGAATAATTTCTAATGAATGGTATGGAAAATTAAGAACGAATTCAGTTAATTTTAATGAGAGAGAAATTTTACAGGGAAAATGTTTTTTTAATGCATTTATTCCAAATATATATATACTCTCTTGTATTCATTAACATTCAGTGTCTATTCGTCCCTCAGACTTCAGTGTTTGGAAATGACCCTCAGAGGGGTCGCATGGTTGAGCTCGCTTGCTATTAAATCAAACTTCGAAACCTTGAGTTCTTACAGATGTTAGCACATTTTGCTCGGCGCGGACAAGTTCCTGCGACTTCCGCCCACCTGGGCACTCTTTGGAGTGCTTCCCGCTAAATTATGGGAGTTCCATGCTAGACCAGGGTGTCATGGGGGCGCCAATTCCAACATTCGCGCGTCCCACTTAAAAAAAAAAAAAAAAAAATCCATCAATCAATCAATCAATGAGATGGAATGAAGACATTAATTAAATCATTGTTTCCCCGCGCCTTGATGCATGTGACAGCTCTTCCGCCGCCCTGCCAGGTTGCAATCAGCTACCCTCGCCGCCGACACCGGTGACGTCACTACATCACCGCCGTCACCGCCGCCACCAACACCATCGCGCCGTCGCGCCCGTATCTCTCCCCCTGCCTACGTCCGCCCCCCCCCCGCCGCCAGCTAGCCGGCTGCCCGCCCCTCTGAGCCCTGCCCGGGGTCGAACCCGGGGCACCGCCCAGAGCATGTGCGGCCAGCGGGCGACACAGCTGGTGGAGTGTGGGCCAAGCGGATGGAGCTATGGTGGACCGGGAGCATGAAGCATCCACGGCGGTGAAGGGCATTTTTCACGATTTCTGCATTGAGACCCTCTACTGGACAGCGGTGTGATTTGTAGGAGCGGTGGTGCTGTGACAGTGGTGTGGTTCGACAACCCGGCCATGTGTGCCTCGTAACCTTTCAATGTTACATTCATTTGGTTTTTGTTTGCTGTGTTAGTCAGGTAGCATCGCTTGGTCAGTGTGAGCCTTTAATTTTGTGTTTCGCAACACTGCAAGAGTTTTGTGAAATTGTTAAAGTTTTGTGAAATTATTATTAAAGTTTTTTGTATTCTTTGACATTTTATGGTGCCTTGAAACCCGGGAACGAATACTTCGTTCGTTCGTTGGTAACACTGACTACGCGAGGGTTTTGTTCACGCCATGCCGCGTCATCGTGATGCGCACACGGAACGCGTGCCTTTGTGAATAAAAAACAAAATTACAGTAGAATCATTAGCAGTGCTGTTGTAACATTTACTTGTGTTATGTGCGCTTTGCTTTGCGGTTTGTATGGTGCAAATTAAAAGCATGTTCTTGGTTACGCCTTTCCAATTCCTGGAAATCTTATGCAGCTTTCCTAACCTCATATTTCACGTTCCTGATCTTAGGTTCTCAAGTTTGTAGGGTTAAATGTATTTTGACGATAGTTACATAGCTCATTTTGCTTATGAAAGTGGTGTTGACTTCCAATTAACAAATACATGTCGGTCCTTAAATTTTTAGATGGTTTTTCGCGTATGAAACTTCATACCCTTTAAATGCTATCGTGAATTATTTCAGTTCTTTTCATTAGTAAGCAAGCTTATTTAACCATGTCTCAGTCAAAGGTACGGGCTAAGGAGCCAGGTGCAGTTGAATTAAGATTATCACAAAGGTGGAGTCTCGCTATTTGGGAAATTTCACGAATTGAAAGTAATTTGAAAGCTTTGCAACCAGCAACAGTAGCCAGTCTCGCGTGCTTGCGTGATAGGTTATGCGAGGTGTGGAAGGATATCGAAGCTCTTAAAATGGATGCGATCAGCTCCACAGAGTTCTTTAGCACGATTCATGAACAAAATTTTTCGCAATGTGAAAATGCTTACTTGGCTGTAAAACAGCTATTGAATGAAAAATACGAGCCCTTTGAAAAGCCTCTTACTGTTGCCTCGGCGTGTCATCATGCCTCGCTACCGAGCATTAAAATTCCAAAATTTGATGGAAGGTATAGAAATTGGCAACGTTTTCGTGATTTGTTTACTCAATTAGTCATTAATCAGGTACAGATACCGGACTCGCAGAAGTTGGTGCATTTAATGAGTAGTCTCGAGGCCGAACCTCTGAAGTTGATTTCTGTGCTCACAGTATCAGACAGATCCTTTCAACAGGCCTGGGCTTTATTAAGAGATCGTTATGACGATAAATCGAAAATTTTAGAAGAGCACATTCATGCTCTCTTCTCCTTTCCTTCCCTCAAAATTGGTGATGCCTCCTCCTTAAGAGAATTGCACAATGTAGTAACTTCTCACTGGCTATCTATGTCAGCAGTTCCCACTACAGTCCCTATGGCTGAAATAATAGTACAATTTTTAGTGCTCAGTAAATTGGATAACAAACAAGGGAAGCATTTTTCCTTGCTAAAGCAAAAAATGATATTGTTCCATTGCAAAATGTTTTAGATTTTCTTTCACTCCGGGCAAGAGCCCTAGACATTGCCCCTCTTGCTAATCCTGATGTGAATTCTGTTTCAGTTAGTAAGTCTAAGCGCCCTACACAATCTTCACCTGCCAAACAGGTGTTTCAGCTGGAAGAGGGGTCATCAGCTCGAGCCTGCATTGCCTGCAGTTCTGGAGAGCACCCACTTTTCGCCTGCCCTCGTTTTCGTACCCTGGCTGTCCAGCAGAGATGGGATTTTGTCTCTTCTCATCAACTCTGCTACAACTGTCTTCGAAGGAAGGGTCCTTCTCATCATTGCTCACAACGAAGTTGTAAAACTTGTGGTAAGAACCACCACTCAATGCTTCATAAATTTTCTACACAAAATGTCCATAATTTGGCATCACCTCATTGTTCTAGTGCTCCCAACACCTCTGCTGGACTAGCATCTGCCACCCAGATTACTGCAAAACAACCACACGATACAAAGGTTTCCACGTTATCACACTTGGTTCTTAGCCAGACATTTAATATTGGTTCTCTCCTTCCCACAGCCATTGTTAATGCAACAAATGAGTTGGGCCAAACCCTGCCAGCCAGGGCATTACTTGATTCTGGTAGTGAAGTTTCCTTGATAACTGAATCACTGGTACAGGCCCTCCGTCTCAAAAGAATTAGGCATAATGCTACGATTCATTCTGTTAATGCTCTTACTTCTGGTTCAAATGCTAGAGTTCATGTGTTAATCTCCTCGCGGTGTTGTAGGTGGAAAAGGGCAATAGAATGTTTAGTGGTCCCTGCTATTTCCAAAGCCACCCCCCGGAGGAACATTAATTTAGCTGCCCTGAAGCTGCCTGCTGACCTAAAATTGGCTGATGACCAATTCTTTATTCCTAAAAAATTAGATATTTTATTAAGCTCTTCTTTATTTTTTCAGGTGCTTAACACTAAGAAGAGCAGCCATTGTTCAAAGCTTTTTATTCTTGATACTAAGTTTGGTAATGTCATTGCGGGGGATCGATTGCCCACACTGTTGCCAAGTGCGGCACCCCCAGATCAGTGCTTTTTCTTAACTGCACACTCTCCTTCCTTAGTCAATGATTATGAGAATATTTGGAATTCTGAGAGGATTTCCTCTTCTCGTGATGAAAACTTCTCACACTTGGAGCATCCTTGTGAAAAGAAATTTAATGAGGACACCTTTAGGTTGGAGAATGGGCAATTTTGTGTATCTTTGCCTTTTAAACGTCCTCCACAATTATTGGGGAATTCACATTTTGTGGCCAAGCAGTTTTTGCTTGCTTTAGAAAACAGATTTTCTAAAGATAAAGAATTAAGGCACAATTATGTCAAGTTCATGAGAGAATACATTGAATTGGGGCATGCAGTTGAATGTGTCAGTAAGATAGCACCTCCTTTCTATTTTATACCTCATTTTTGTGTGTTGAATCCACAATCCCCTACTACACCACTGCGTGTAGTCTTCAATTGTAGTGCCAAATCTTCTTCTGGGTTAAGTTTAAACGACCTACTCTACGCTGGCCCTAACGTGCAATCAGAGCTCATTGACATCATGCTTAGATTTCGATTGTTTAATGTTTGTTTCACAGCAGACATTGAGAAAATGTATAGAATGGTTCGGGTGCATGATGCTGATACTAAATTTCAGAGAATTTTTTGGCGAGAGAACCCTCACGACCCCATTAAAATTTTTACTTTGCAAACCGTTACTTATGGTATGGCCCCCTCCGCATTTCTGAGTACAAGGTGTCTCAACAAGTTGGCTGAGGAAATAAATGAAAATGATCCTGAGGTGGCTTCAGCCATCAAGCAGGGATTTTATGTAGATGACTTACTGTTTGGGAGTGACTGTGCTGAGAAGGCAGCATCGTTATTTCAAAGGATTGTAAAAGTGCTAAAGGGAGCTCATTTTAATTTGAGAAAGGTTAATAGCAATTCTTCATCGTTTCTGGCCACTCTCAACACCACTCGCACACAATACACTTCCACGCCTCTGGCCTCAGACAATACACACAGAATATTGGGTTTGACTTGGAACACTGATAAAGACACACTTTGCATTACATATAGCAAACACTCCGATCCAAACACTTTCAACCTCCCGTGTATAACAAAAAGGGTTGTGTTGCACTTAATAGCCTCTATTTATGACCCATTAGGTTTTGTGAATCCTTTCTTGGTAAAGTTGAAGCTTTTTCTGCAAAAATTGTGGTCTTTACAGTTGGATTGGGATACTCCTCTTGATTCTGATCTTACTTGTTGTTGGCAGTCCTTGGTTAATGAGATTGTTTTACTGCCATCAATTATACTCCCACGCAAGGTGTTACCCCAGGGTCACCTTCCCTCTTGTCTAGTAGGATTCTGTGATGCCTCTCATAAGGCGTACGGAGCTGCATTATACTTAGTTAATCATGATTCTGCATCCATTGCGCATAGCCACTTGTTGTGCTCTAAATCAAGACTTGCTCCCCTGGCAGGGTCGACTATTCCTCGCTTGGAGTTGTGTAGTGCATTGTTATTGGTAGAATTGACCAAGAAAGTAATAAGAGCATTGAGAATTGTGTGTTCTATTAATCAAGTGTATCTTTTTTCAGATAGTTCTATTGTTTTGCACTGGTTGGTGAAAAGCAATCATAAATTGGATGCTTTCACTGCGCATAGAGTTTCAAAGATAGTGGCATCCTATCCACTATCTTGTTGGCGCCATGTAAGCTCGAGACAGAATCCCGCTGATCTGCTAACCCGTGGTGTCTCCCCCCAGGCACTGCAACACAGTACCCTCTGGTTTGTAGGACCGCCGTGGCTGAAGCAGCCAGTGTCAATGTGGGCCAAGCCATTTGTCGATGCTGAGGTAGCGGATAATGGTAAGGTAGATGCTCTCTGTTGTATGTTCACTGCATACCAAACAAGTATGCCCTCGTCAGATGTAGGTGAAAACCAAAATTCATTTGTTCAAGTGCTACTTAGCAGATATTCAAAATATCACAAATTGATAAGGGTGTTGGCGCTATGCTTAAGATTCATTAACAATATACGGGCTGCAATTGTTGCTCGCATTGACCCTGCTTCTGCTCAGATGCGGAGAAGGGGTTGGTTGGCACCGCTTGAATTGAGAGAAGCCACAGTGGTTATAATAAGGCTCATTCAACTAGACATGTACCCCCTTGAATATAAGGCACTTTCAAAAGAAAAGGGATTACCTCCCAAGTCATCGCTCCTTAGCTTGAATCCTTATCTAGGCCCTGATGGGCTTTTACGGGTGGGTGGCCGTTTAATGAATTCTCAGGTGGAGAGGTTAAACAAGCATCCTATTATACTTCCGCCTAACCACAAATTTACCGTCCTGTTCTTAGAAATGATACACCTCGCATTTCTACATGCGGGCTTGGCAATGATGATGGGATGTGTGCGCCAGCAGTATTGGATTCCCTCCCTACGACGGGTAGCAAAAAAAGTAATTAATGCTTGTCTGACGTGCAGGCGCTGGCGCGGCGCACCCGTGGAGCAAATTATGGGTTCATTGCCCCCTAGCCGCGTAAATCCTTCTCGGCCATGGGCTCACACATCCGTAGATTATTGTGGCCCAATTTTGACAAGGCCGTCTCTCACGAGATCAAAAATGTCTCAGAAGACTTGGATTGCTGTATTTATATGCCATTCCACGAAAGCTTCGCATTTAGAAATCGTCGAAAATCTATCCTCCTCTCAATTCATTGCGGCCTTTGAACGTTTCGGTTCGAGAAGAGGTTATCCTGTGCACATGTACAGTGATAACGCTAGTACATTCAAAAGTGCTAGTCGTATCCTAGCCGAGGCTAATCGCTTTGTTCTTTCCGCTCGGGATTTAGAGGTTATCACCAATTTTTTATCAGTGCAGGGTACCTCCTGGCACTTTTGTCCCACCTACGCTCCTCACCGAAACTCGTTAGCTGAGGCTTGTGTTAAAAGTCTTAAATTCCATTTGCGTCGAGCTTTAGGGCAACAAGTTGTGCCCTTGCTTACATTGTACACCCTCTTAGCCAAAATAGAAGCTTGTTTAAACTCAAGACCGCTTGAAGTCACGTCTACAGATACGGATGTGAATTTGATTTTAACCCCGAATCACTTAGTCTACGGGCACGCGCTTAATACTTTTCCTATAGATACTGACTCGCCTCTTGTGCAGATTACTCCTGCACAACAGTTCCGCCATTTAAATAACAAATTAGCAATAATTTGGAAATATTGGTCGCGAAATTACCTCCACACCTTGCAACAAAGGGTGAAGTGGAAAAGGGAGTCACCACCACTAGCTGTAAATGATCTAGTACTTTTAATTGAGGATTCTCCGCCCTCTCACTGGAAATTAGGTGTAGTGGAGAAATTGTTCCCTGATCAAGCCGGAGTCGTGCGTACTGTTGAAGTACGAACTAGCCAGGGCAAGTTATTGCGACCAGTACAAAAGTTATGTGCACTGGCTAGATCCTCCTACGAGTAAGCCCCAATCCGTGATATTTATCTCTATTTTTCCCCCTCTGTCGACCAGAGATGCTCAGCTGATTTTTCTTTCGCTTCGCCGCCTGGTGAACAGGCGTACCACTATCATTTTTTAGGTCATACTGCGTGGGCCTGCCACTTGTTTTTTTTTGGTGTTCTTTGACATTTTATGCGTTTTATTAATTCCTTGTTGTACTAATTGGTATAATTTTTTGATTAAGCACTGCTACAAATTCTATGTGATTTTGTTACTTCTAGGTTAAGGTAATTGTTACGAGGTACTCAGTAATGGTTCGAGGTGATTACAATATGTACGCTAGGCAAACGCCTATGCTTTCGTTTGTTGTATGCCCTCCTCACTCGTTTGTAGTAGGAATGGAGTCTCTCAAGATAATGCAGAACTGTGGTGGACTTCTCAGTGCTTGTTGCTGAAAGAAGTGAGTGGGAGACGGACAGTGCCGAACCCGAGCATCGCCATGCGCCCGGCCCCAATAAATGTTAGCACATTTTGCTCGGCGCGGACAAGTTCCTGCGACTTCCGCCCACCTGGGCACTCTTTGGAGTGCTTCCCGCTAAATTATGGGAGTTCCATGCTAGACCAGGGTGTCATGGGGGCGCCAATTCCAACATTCGCGCGTCCCACTTAAAAAAAAAAAAAAAAATCCATCAATCAATCAATCAATGAGATGGAATGAAGACATTAATTAAATCATTGTTTCCCCGCGCCTTGATGCATGTGACAGCTCTTCCGCCGCCCTGCCAGGTTGCAATCAGCTACCCTCGCCGCCGACACCGGTGACGTCACTACATCACCGCCGTCACCGCCGCCACCAACACCATCGCGCCGTCGCGCCCGTATCTCTCCCCCTGCCTACGTCCGCCCCCCCCCCCCGCCGCCAGCTAGCCGGCTGCCCGCCCCTCTGAGCCCTGCCCGGGGTCGAACCCGGGGCACCGCCCAGAGCATGTGCGGCCAGCGGGCGACACAGCTGGTGGAGTGTGGGCCAAGCGGATGGAGCTATGGTGGACCGGGAGCATGAAGCATCCACGGCGGTGAAGGGCATTTTTCACGATTTCTGCATTGAGACCCTCTACTGGACAGCGGTGTGATTTGTAGGAGCGGTGGTGCTGTGACAGTGGTGTGGTTCGACAACCCGGCCATGTGTGCCTCGTAACCTTTCAATGTTACATTCATTTGGTTTTTGTTTGCTGTGTTAGTCAGGTAGCATCGCTTGGTCAGTGTGAGCCTTTAATTTTGTGTTTCGCAACACTGCAAGAGTTTTGTGAAATTGTTAAAGTTTTGTGAAATTATTATTAAAGTTTTTTGTATTCTTTGACAACAGAATATTCCGAAACTCATAAATAAGGTCATCTCAGACTTCCAGTAGTCGCGGCCTAGGATTGAGCCCGCACGTCGATTAAAAAAAAATAGTTCACCTGTCCAACACTTTTTTAAGTATCGGAGAGGCTGTGATTCTTAGGGCAAATAGTGTAGTAGACCTAATATTTTGCTGAACCTAAATACGTGAGTTCGTACCCCAGCGTTGACAAAACTTTGGGGAGTTGGAAACACTTCTGCGGGCGTTGTGTGGTATTTTAATATTGTTATTACCAGGTCGCGGATAATTATGTAATAACATATTTTCCTAAGGTCAATCTATAAAATCGAATCAACGACATTTTCACGTTTCACATCGGATAGTGGCCAAACACATTGAATTTTTAGAACATTATTTACATATTTTACCTAAAACTACATATATTTACACATTTAACACAAATGAACATATTTTTACATATTACTGAATTTTTCCGTTATCCTAGATTTAAAAAAAATTATTTATTTATTTTTCCTATATGGTTTTACTAAGGAATCATCCAAACAAACAATTTAGCAATTGTCAAATATTTTTTGTGTACTCTCCTCTCTAAAATGCCGCTATTATTACCCGCTGAAATGAGAGTATCCTTAAATGCCAAGGGTATTGCAAGTAAAAAAAGGCAACGATGGATTCATAGCTTCTGTTCTGTTAGTTTTCTGCGCGAGTATTGCAAAAAACAGAAAGGAAGTTTGATTTGTGAAGATAATTTGTTTAGCAAGCGATATCGCGCACCCACTTCGCGTCTTTTAGAGGTCTCCTTTGACTTTGATAACCTTCACCAAAAATTACATGCACCAGCTCAAGAAGGGCCGTTGACATTTTCTTTCCCTGATTTTTACATGTGGCCCTCTACTGTTGTTCGTAAATTATCACTTTGGACCGAAAATCTAAAGTAAAATCTCGCTGTGGAACTTATGTGCAAGGAAATCATATTGGCAAGGTTGTGATGGGTTGAATGAACGCTTAAAAATGTAAGTCTTATTTTGTTAACTTGTGAAGTGTTACCCAAATGCAACCATCAATTACAAAACTATTTAACATATACAACGTTTTTTGTGGCCTAATGAAATTAAACACAAAGCCTTCTTTCTGACACGAATGCAGCATTGTAAATGTGCAAGGCAGAAGAAGCCCTGCAGTTATTGTTCCAAAACTACTGCTTCTAACCTATCTTGTGCATGCGTTGTGTTTGCAAAACTTATTGGATCTCAGTTTTATAAAATTGACGCATTGATTTCCAATAAAAAAGGAATTAACAATATGGGGCACCTGGATTGACGCTATGATCTACAATGCTCAAAGTTTTGAATTTGTAATAAAAGTTATATATCAATTTGATTCTGAAGCTGCAGCATCTGTAGACTTACCGAAGCAATTGTTTGATATCCAAAAGCTGAATAACTATATTGCCCCATATTTCAGTAACCACTATAATTAAATTTTTGGAAACATCTTCCCTCAAACTTTCTGGTAACTTTCAAATTACCTAATCAGCAGTAGCTTCTTTAAAAACTGTTTATGTATCATTCGAAGGTCAATAGAGGGATCTAATAAAGAAATAGAGATCTTCAGTTCTGGAGAAGAACCCAGGATTCGGTGAAAGAGTAAGCGAGAATTTTTTTTATAAAAGCTTATTTTTTTCTAAGTAGAATCGATCTTTAAAGTGACTGTCACAACTGATGATAAATTAATTTTAACTGGTAATCACTGGGTACCGTATCTGTTTAATTATGTGCGATTGTTTTTCCAAGCTTTGATTTTATTGGCATCAACTTTGAGAAGTGACACGCATTCATACAAACATAACATTTTCCATTTGAAGTTAAACACTGTTCGCAAGTAGGAATGAAAGATAATTGATTAGCTTCCATGTCATTCACTTTATCACGCTCTGTAAGACGTTGCCTCTTCTTCCGATCGATTCTTCGGCCGATTCCGCCAGTCATCGGATCACCTCTTTGCTTATACCTGGTGGAGGTTATTATCTTTAGAGTTTGTGTTTATAAAAACGAGTTAGTGTTTATACTTCTAGGCATAGGAGTTTTATATATTTTCTTATAGACTTAAACTCGGTAAAAAACGAAAAAAAAAAACCAAAAATATTTCATCTCGTCAGTTTTTTGTTACTCTTAATATTTTCTTTGTATTTTTAGCGTAAAATTCCTAATTAAAACATAGCATTCTGCTTTTTGTTTTAAAATGGCCTTAAAACTAAGACTTCTAGCATTAATGGTATCAATTAAAACTGAACTTGGCAATAAATGAAAACTGGTAGTGCTACAGAATGCCACAAACTTTCCCGTATTAGTTTTCTAGTTTTTTGGTCTCGGGTAGCTATACGGACTGGCCATATACTCTTGCCAGCTGCCATCTATCGCCGCCCAAAGTACATTTTTTACATTTTCTTAATTTTTCGGTTTCGTAATTATAGAACGGAAATACTATTTTACGAATATTAAAGAACAGCAAAACTTCGTCATCAATGGCAAGTTTCTTTAGAAAACTTTGGAGCCGTTTTCTAAGGGAATGTCGTGTAAGCGATAATCTAAATTCAAAAGTTAAAGCTCTTTTTCACAGAAACTTTTTGAGTTTTCGAAAAACTTCATTTAAAGTTATAAGAAGCACTTTACCTCACAATTACAATAGTGTTTACAAATTGCGGGAAATGTGACGTGGAAACAAGATTTTCTCTAAAACGGCTCAATTTTTTTCTTTAAACATTTGGTAAGATAGTACCTAATAGACTCTTTAACATAACATAAACGACTATTGCTCTATTATTTTGTTTTCTCAAAAATTACAACAATGAAATTTTTTGACCTGAATCTCTCGCGTCGTTAATATTTATATTAGTGGCGATTTGTTCATATGATTATATTTGTGAGTAGATGTGATTTAAAAATGTGAAATAAAGTTTCTCAAAAACGCAACCGTTTTCTGCGAAACCAAGCTAATTCCGCATTTTCAGAAACGCTCAAACACCATCTTATCCATATTTTATCTTCAAACTTTCGAACGGTTAGTGCTCTTTACACTCTTTAATATGACGTCAAGTTGAATTTCGGGTATTTTTTCGATTTTTTAAAAACAGACAAATGTATTTTTGGAAACATCTCTTACACCGTCAATATGCATATTTCCAGCAATTTGTAAACACTATTGTATTTGTAAGTTGATGTACTTCAAATGACTTCTCATGATGTTTTTCGAAAATTCAAAAATTGTCTCTCAAAAACAAATTTCGCATTTACAGTAGCGCTTAAACGCCATTTTCTTAAAAACGGCTACAAATTTTTCAAAGAAAATTGCCAGTTAGGACGAGATTTTAATAGTTCTTTAATATTATTCAAACGATATTTCCGTTCTACTATTCAGAAATCGAAAAATGAAACTTTAAAAAACGTGTACGTTGGGCGACGATACATGGCAGCTGGCAAGAGTATGTGGGAATTCCGAATAGCTACCGAGACCATAGGAAATAGAAAACTATATGTGAAAGTCTGTCCCATTCTGTATCACCATTAGTTTTTTTAAATCTAAGTTCTCTAGATCGAACTATGAAGATTACTTTTATTTTATTGGAGAGCGTATAAAATACATTGACGTTTATCGGGAGCAAAATAGTAGTAGAACAGAGATAAAAGACTTCCGTGCTTCCTGCCTACAAAACTGAATTGACATTAATTTTTGCAAACGTACTGTTTATTTCAAGTTTTTTATGTGAAATGTGTTGTTATAATAAGAGTGTAAGAAGCGCGAATGCATGGTTCAGTGTCAAAGAGTTTCTCTAGAATTCAGAGAGCAGCGGGTTCGAGTACTAGTCTTCGTAACTTTCTTTTTTTCATTCTACATTACAAAAAAAAATCACTAAATTGCAAAATTATACATTTGTCTTGTCAAAGTTATGTATAATGTAAGCACAATTTGCGATTGTGAGACCAAAATAATATGATCTTCGTCCTTCGCAGTACTTCCGTGTTTTCGATTCCGTGTCAAAATGAGGTAAGGAGCTCTGCGACGTTGCCACTTGACAAGAAAGAAAAATCAATATTTTCACTCGCGGCTTAGCAAATTTAACTACTCCGTTTTCATTATTCGACATGGCTCACCATAGCCAAGCCTTACGAGAGCGAGTTATCGCATTAGTAAACCAGGAATTTTGGATTCTTTAATAATGTATTCCTTGTATTTCTTAGAATAAGAGTTTTAGGAATCAACAATTAATATAAAAATTTCTAATAGATAATTTGGAGAATAAAAGAAATATTTCATAGAAATATAAAAAAGCCCTTTTCAGGGTCACCTTGTTTTAAAATCAAATAATATATTTACGCTATGGAGACAGTTTTGTAATACAGTTAATTTGACAAAAACAAATCACGGATAAGCAAAACAACTCTGGGCAAGAACCGAGTTCGATCCTGCGGTCTAGGGTTCTCGCTGGATTCTACCGCTGAGCCAAACGAATACATCTTTCAATTCCTTACGTAAACTTACGAATTGCTGGCGTACGTTATTGGGCCAAATGTTGGACAAGGTTTGAAATGTCTCCAACATATTTAGACAATTACAAATTTATCAAACGGAATTAAAACTGGAATTACTGAAATGCATCCCACTAACTAGTCCCACTTTAAAGGAGTCCCACTAACTATTGACCATCCCCGTAATTCTAAACAATTCCCTATAACGAAATACAGTTTTCGCTCAACAATGCACAATCATGGGGCAAGAGAAAGAGAAATGGTGTAGAGATATTGTTTGAAATATTTTTAGTTTTGGAGAAATTAAAGAATCTTTAGTTTTTCTAAAGAGAACCATACATTTTTTTCTCACTAGCAACAGATAGATCATAAGAGAGGAATGCAATGGTGTAACATATGCTAATATTTTATAGTGTTTTGGGGATAAAACTATACATTCTAACATGAGATTTTAAAAGAAACGTGCAGTTTTTCCTGTAGCAGTCGTCGCAATTATCAGGAAGGTGTCCTTCGCGGCCTCTCCCCGCAGAAGTGTCGGCGCTGCGAAGGTAAACTTTTTCAAAGGTGGCAGATGCAAGGGTTGCTGCAGGAAATATCGAGCATTTAATTTAAAATCACATGTCAGAAAGTATATTTTTATATTGAAAATACTATCAAAATATTAATATATGTTACATCATTCCATTCGTCTATTTAGTATCTCTTTATTGCTAGTGAGAAAAATACGTGGTTCCATTTAAAAACTCAATGATGATTAAATTTCTCAAAAACTAAAAATATTTCGACAATTATCTCTACAGCAAATTGCTTGTCCCATGATTCCCCATTGTTGACTGAAAACTGCATATATCGGAAACCGTTTAGATTTAGAAGAAACGGGAGCGAACCTCAGTCGGTGCGACTCCCTGTATATTGCTTGCACATACACACAAAAAACTGTTGAACAGATAATACAAAGAATAATGCAGTTTTATACATCCCCCGACAAAAAATAACGGTATGTTTTGGTTTAAATTCTGAATATTTTGTTGTCCCACAACGACTGAACTTCTTCTGATGAGTGGGTAACTGTTCAACTTGGAAATGAATTCCAGTTGCTAGAACTTTATCTTGATGCGTGATTCTCTTCCCGAGGTAACTTCTTGTATGCATTTCTGTTGATGGTAATATTTTTATTTTACGAGCGCATTTTCATGGTGGTCGCTTTTGACGGACAAAAATAAAAATAATTTTATTTTTGTAAAAGTAAGAATAATAACGCAATACATTAAATTCGGTTTCCTTGGAATTTACCTATACATAGCGCGGCGGTGTTTGGGTCACCTTCTGAACATGTTTAATTATGGAGATGAACTTTTTACGGTTGTATTCCTTGATAAGACAAGGTTGTTAAGCCTTGAATTATGAATAATGAGGTAACAGGATGATAAAGAGGAATGAAGAGACAATCACAAGTACGACCATGCCTACGCAGGACTCGAACCTGCAGCGTCCTTGGCGCAGCCACGGGGCCGACGTAGTTGTTGTTGTTATTGTTATTATTGTTATTATTATTATTATTCCTCTAAATCACGACTAAACATGTTATGTGTCGGCTGAATATAAAGTCTACTCCAGGTGTCAACCAGCTTCCTAAGGAGCAGATCTAGGGACTGTCGGTGCCTCTACAATACTTTGCGCAAAATGTGGGCTGTTCCAAATAAAGCTATTTCTTGCACTTCCCAGTCTTTTGGATTACCTGGGAGTTTAGACAAGTTCTTACACAAATTTTGCGGAACAAATTCCAGAGCTCCGATAACTATCGGTACGACCTGTGCTTTTACGCCCCACATTCGGCTGATCTCGATTTCCAAACTCTTGTATTTAAGACGTTTCTCTGCCTCCTTGGTAACGACGTTTTGATCGCAAGGTACAGCAACATCCACAAGTAAACACGATTTGTTCTCCAAATCCCGGATAACTATATCCGGTTTGTTTGCTGCTATCGTGCGATCAGTTTGAATTTGTTGGTCGTACAAGATCGTACACAATCCAACACACGTCACCGGTTTCGGTGAGTGTTCGTACCACTTGAGGCATGTGTTCGGAACTTCGAGAGCGGTACAGATCTGCCAGTGGAGGTAACTACACACCCTGTCGTGTCTTTTCAAGTATTCGGTCTTTGCTAGGATTGGACAAGCTGACAATATGATCAATGGTTTTTACGTGTTCCTGACAAATGCGGCATTTATCATCGTGGGAAATTTTGAGAACCGCTTTATCATAATGTCGTGTTCTCAAGGCCTGATCTTGGGCAGCTATTACAAGTGCTTGCGATTCTGGCTTCATTCTTCCCCTTTTAAGCCACATAAATGATTGATCTTTATTGATCTGCACCTTGTCCATTCGTTTCAAATATTGTCCGTGGAGTGGTTTGTCTCTCCACGATTTCTTTAACATTTTCTGTGTCTCAAATTTCATGTTAAGTAGCATCAGAAGTTCAGTGTCTCTGTCATTCAGGTTGTCTTGCATAGTCTTGTTCGCAATGCTTCTTGCTACACTTACAATGCCTCTGTTTCCCATTCTTCGGTCAGATTTCATGACCTGCCTCATTAGTGGGTCATCTTGATGGCTGACTACATACTTTCCCATCCCGGTTATTGCATTGTGCCAGGAGGCTTCAATTTGTCTGAGGCCTCTTCCTCCTTCCTTACGTGACACATAAAGTCTATGTACATCAGCTCGGGGGTGGGCAACATGATGCATTGTAAGCAGTTTTCTGGTTTTTCGATCCATGATGCGAATTTCCTGTTCAGTCCATTCTACTAGTCCGAAACTGTATTCGGCTACAGGCACCGCCAAACTACCTATTGCTGATATTTTCTTCCTGGAGTTCAGAGCGGACTGCAGGACAAGTCTCACTCGTCTATAATACTCCCTGCGAATTCTCTCTTTCATTGTGTAGTTCGGGATGGTCTCACATTCTTCAATGCCCAGATATTTGTAAGTTTTACCTGGCTCAAGATCTTGAATCACAGTGTGTCTATCAACTTCAATGTTCTCGGACGTGGTCATTTTGCCTCTTTTTAAGTTGGCTTTTGCACACTTGTCAAGACCAAACTTCATGCAGATGTCATTGCTAAAATCATTGATGACAGACAGCATTTGGGAGAGAATCGCTTCATTCTTAGCAAAGCTTTAAGATCATCCATGTAAAATAAATGTGATACAGGCATTTCATCACCATGGAGCTTATAACCAAAAAGTCAGTGTGCGACAGCTGTCTCGATAGAGGAATCAAACTAATGCAAAACAGCAGAGGGGATAGTGAATCTCCTTGAAAAATTCCCCTGTTAATCTGAATATTATTATTATTATTATTATTATTATTTTAATTGGGTGTTCATATATCAAAGAAGTTGTCTTTACATTGTTGCAGAAATTTTATGTTTCCACGAGGATATACGACCCTAATGCTAGAGCTCACAAATTTTATTTGAAACAAAAATCTTCAATTTTGTAGTTGTAGGAAGACGCCGAGGAAAATTCACACTATTGCAATTTTCGAAAATTCAGATTTAAGCGTGAAAATCGGACCTATGCCACGTTATAAGTGTATTTTACTCTATTCTTAAAAGAAATTTAAAGAAAAAATTGGAGCCTTTTTGAGAAAATTTTGAAAATGTCCGGGGACTTCATGCAAAGTACCCCAAAGTTTGAACAAAGATTTTCAAAATCGCGGCGCCTCGATTAGAAGATCGACCGAAGAATATCCTTATTGGAGGAAATCGTACTTATAGTTTAGATGCTAGTGTTGTTCACAGACGGACAGACGATTTAAAAACAACAACACTTTTTCGGTATCAGTGGACCCAAAAACGTGTATTTTCGTTAAAATCTCTAAATCCATTTTCGGCTGCATTATATAACTATCCCTATACTATATATATTACTCCGTATTTACGTATATATACGGTAAAGTAAAAAATGGCCTAGTGTTTAATATTTGACATAATTAATACTACTACTACTAATAATATTAATAATAATAATAATTGTAATAATAAAATAACTAGGATAGTTTAGTTAACTGGGGGTGTAATTTTAATGTAGAGTCATCTATCGAGTAACTTTTCTTCATTTAAAAAAAATTCAAATGTTCATTACTGGAACTAAAATTAACAATTTATACACCCATATTGCCTTTTGACATTATTTTGTCAATAGTGCTCTTGGGTTTCCTGAATCCTTTTAAATTTGTCAATGTTCTTCCTCGCTGGAACGTGAGACCTGGCCTCATCATTTCGGGGTTTTCCTCACCACACTGTTTCGTGCTTTATAGTAATATCACATACCTTCTAGAGTCGTAGGCACAGTCTCATTAAAATGTTTTTACTTTCATCATAAAAAATAATCAATTGCGAAATATGGTGAATACGTAGGTTAATTTATCATATGTCCCTGCCCTAAAAATTGATGTGAATATGCTTTGTTCAAAATTCTTCTTGATAAATTAGTATAAGTGCGGGGCAACAGTCGCGGTGAAAATATATTTCAGAAGCGAAGTTTTACAATTTACATTTTGTTTTCTTTTATAAATTTGTTACATTCATGAACAAAGGAGGAAGTGGATTAGCAGTTAAGAATATTAGAAACTTGCTGCCAATCTATGATCTGTTTAATTATATCGAGATATTACTGTAAAACATCTTAACGTATTGACTCCTATGCCTTCTACTTCAAATGTTTGGAAATTCAGGTTTGTTTCTGTCGCCATTACAAATTAAGGTCAATGCTTGTTAGGTCTGAAAATGGCCTTTAATTTTTTTTCTTAAGCTGTCAGTTTCTTAAATCGTTCTTTTCGCTGATTGGCTTTTTTTAACATTGATGTCCGTTTCTATGCACTCCCTTCCATGATCCTGATTACAGTATTCACACATCCAGCTCATTGCACCATTATAGCCTAAAGGTCTGGGCACCGCGAAGGCCAAGTGAATCATAGGCGATCGCCGCATAGGCGTCTCAAGGCTAATACTTCCCGGACCAGTAACTGTTCATAAATTCAAATCAAGTTACTAGTAATCAAGTTCAAAATACTTGTTGCTCTATATTTCTTTTAAATTATTAACAACTAAGATATTGCATTCCTCTTCATTTCTAATTATTTCAGAAACACAATCTATGTAGTTCTATTAAAAAAAAATATTATTCAATTTTTGCAGAATTAAAAAATATTTCAGTGAATACCTCTGTTGCACAACACTTGCGTCGCGGATTAAATAATAAAATGATCTTCATTCAAACTTCACTAGATATTAAGAATTATTAACAAAAATCGAAAATATGAAATACAAGCTCTAAATTGTATCACTAGGGTGTTTCAACATAATTCATAACATCGCACTGCGAATTTCGGCAGCAGTCTCGTATTACCGAGTAGTATATGCTGCGATATTGACGGTGAGAGTGAAATCGATGGAATTCAAACTTTCTAAGTATTGCAAATTGTTAGCTCAAACTGGAACTTCAAAAAATTCAAGAAAACAATTCGATAGATAAATTTCTTGATACAAAATTTTTAATTAGTAATAATATAGTATGTGCCACCGCACCGTCAAAATGCATTTTGCAAAATAATTTGTTTATAATAGATTTCATCACTAGATGATAAAGGTATCAGCATGCAGTTTGCACTATTGACTTGAATATAAACAAACAAGTAGCAAACTTTCACGTTCACATTTGCAGGGCAACAATTTCGGCGCTTTGATAATTTATTTATTACTCAGACGAATTAAAATATCGAAACCACAGTTCTAACGAAGTATTAAGAATTAAAAGAAAATGTGGAAAGAAAAATAAGCAGTAGTTCATTAGCAACAATTTCGATCAATTTGCCTACAAGTCAGAAATCGTTAATACAGTATAATCGGCGGAATGCGAGACACTGCAAAACGATCTGAACCATATACTTGACTGTGAGGGAGAGCGTCTGGAGTGTCTTTTGTGTAAAACAAATGAGGCTTGGCATCAAATGTTAATTTCCTACAAACAATAGCGTATCTCCAAAACAAGAGTTGATAACGAGGATTGAATTGCGTAATTTCGCAACTTGTTGAAAGGCAATTAAAATGAGAGAATAAAGAAGTATTGCAAAATTTGTAAATTTATAAACAATTTCCAATTTTTGCAATTCTAAAGTGGGAAGAGTTCCCTGATGACCCAGAACCGAAAACTGCGAATTAAGTTTTGCAACAATTAAAAATGTTAAAAAACAATTTCGAAATGTGCGTTATTCCTGCGGGAGAGTGTGCTCAATTGTCCCTGAGTCGAATATCGCAAAATCACAATTTTCACAAGAGATTCAAATTGATTGCTTAATATATAGTTTAATTGTTGCTTTAATAATAAATATACATTTGGTCTTTGAATTTTATTATCTTTTATTGAAATAGTTCCTCAGGAATCCTCAATCGATTTGAGAAAGACAGTATTTTGCAATTTTTGCAAATTTTAGAAATATATGAAAAATTGCAAATATGCAATTATAATATTTTTTCTTATGAAAAATCTGAAGTAAACTGGACATTTGTTAAAGATCATGGATTGTGTATGAACAACAATATTGAACTTAAAATATGTATTAGAAATAATAGGTCTAAAATTAGTGTTATTTTATCTCACAGCAACGTAATTTCTTCAACAAGAATTGTGTTAACAGTGGTTAAGTGTACGTGTTCATATATATTTGAATAAATTTACTTTAATGCTCGTAAAAGTGTTTCATTCCTTGTATTTTTATTTGAAAATATTTTCACATAGGAACTGGCGACGCCCGCCATTTTGTACGGCGTAATTCTGTTAGGTCACTCCCCCCTGTGTTGAGATTGGCTGCCTAGGTTTGTGAGGCTACGCCTGCAACGTTTCGTCATGACAAGGGCTGCCCAAGCCGTGCACAAGCTGAACTTAGCCGCAAACGGCCGCGATCAATTTTTCTTTCCAAAACTGTACAAATGGATATTATAATAAATTATTCAAATTGTTTATAATAGTAATCTTTACAGCAAGAATACATGTTTTTAAAACGAGCAACGTTAGGAAGTTGAGAGTGAATGGTTAAGGTTTTCACTTGAGGTTTCGGAGAGGTTGAATGGGTATGAATTAGGTTAGAATAGGGCGGATGTAGATGTAATGGATGGATCGTTTCTTCATTTATGAGAAGGAAATTGCGAGTGAGGAGGAGTATTACGAGGTATCTCCCACCTGCTGCGGGGCACCTCCCCAGGTGGAACAAGGTCTAAGCTCCCAACCAGTCTCCCGGCATGTATGGTAGTGTAGCGCATTGTAAGTGTAAGTTTGTGTAAGTAAAGTGTGAGAATAGGACCAGGAAGGAACAGGATAGATCTCGAGCGGTCGGTGGCCCGTTGCGTAGGGAACTGCTCCGATAC
>JAHLJT010004567.1:117944688-117970432 GCA_031308135.1 Acheta domesticus | reverse complement strand
TAAAATTGGTATGACAGTTTACCGTGGTGTATAAGAAAAACATTTAACAGAACCATACATTGATGAGACTGTATCAAATATAATTGAAATTTGGCAATGTTAACTATACTTGCATATGAGTTATTTCACGTAAGATATGACGCAATATACCAACCTCCCGGAAATCACACGCCATACTTACTACATTGGCTTAGGGACTTTTGATTAGAATAAAAGTTGGAGGAAGTGGGTGCCAACCCTAACTTAAATGCCCCACATAATGGAAGCATTGCGATCAGGGACTTTTCCTTGGCTGGTGACTGGCACACGTGCGTACAATTTAAGTTTGTGCTAACTCCTCGTCTAGCGGCAAAAAAATAACCTTGAGAGCCTACGCGAGCGAGCTCGACCACGTATTTCTTATTTAAAAGCACATTGCGTTTCCAATGCGCGTTTTGTTTCCGAGGGTAACTTATATTCTGGAAAAGAAAACTACCTGACAGCAGCGTCTTGGCGAAAGTAGCGAAAATTGTGAGAGGTAAGCTATAATGTCACAATATTATTGAATTCTTATTGCATGTAATAAGAATTAGACCATGATAACATGTCTGTTGTCATAGTAATTTTTTCTTACTATGTTACAGAGACATCATACAACGGTGGCTATTTTTTCATAACATATGAAAAGAAAAGGAATTACAAAAATCTATTACCATGTCACGTCAGAAATATGGAAAAATTCAATGGAAGAAGGTTATGCAGAATTGTTGATATTGCAGAAACTTAACCTTAAACACTTGACACCTTGTAGCAGCTACCCACAATCAAATTAAAAGTACATGTTGGTCCCCAGTGATTTTTAGAATGTGAGTGCCGAAATTACTGGATTGGGAATTTTAAGACAATTTTTTTAAATTAAAAAATTCTCATTTTTCAGTCAGTCGATCCTAGCAGAACTTTATTTTGTTTAGTTCAAGAACATATGAAGTGCACACAAAGTGAAATAAGCGAATAAGCAATAGGGTGTACTGTGATATTGATACACTTGCGACAAATATGTACATATTAAGGTCTATATGCATTAAGTTCTCATTGTCATTTCATTATCGTATCACTATTAAACATATCATTAAGCTCTCTGAGCATGTACTTCAATATTGCAGATGTGCCCAAAAATAAAAGTCTTGCCTCAAAGCAACAAGGAAAAAACTAATTAAGAATAGAAATTCGTATAATTTAAAATTAATTTATTTCATCATTACTCATATAATTGTCAGCCGTTCCTCTCAGAGCTTCAGTTTTTCTGTTCAGATGAAATACACTTGCTTAGTGAAGTAAGTGAATAGTGAATATGCTTTTAATGAGTTAACATGTGAGTGAAACATATTACATTACTACTTGTTTCAGATATGCAATTATGGCCTTCTGAACTTTGACATGGGAGTTACTAATATTTAATGTTTATGATTGATGTGCTATGTTATTTGGTGGCAATTAAATTTATTTTTTTTATCTGTGCTTACATCTTGTTCAATTGTACATAATGAACCAGGGTGTTGAATGCATTGTATATATATTTTTCTGGATATACCAGAATTCAATTCTAATGTTGGCGGTTGCTTACTGAATTAAATGAATATGTTTTTAATTAGTTAACATGTGAGTGAAACATGTATCACATTACTACAAGTTTCAGATATGCAATTATGGCCTTCTGAACTTTGACATGGGAGTCACTAATATTTACTGTTTAAGACCGATGTGCTATGTTATTTGGTGGCAATTAAATTGCAAAGAAATAATTTAGTAATTTCTAAATTAAGTCCTTTAATCATTTTGTATGAAATAGAATCATTTCCTGAAGCTTTGTGAATATTCAAATTTTGTGAAGGGACCAAGTAATGTGGAAAAGAGAAAAAAAACTCAATTTCTGCATCACAAGTTTAATCTGATTTGATTGTTGAAAATTGATGTAGGGAGATTCTGATGTAGACTGTTGTTTAATATTGGATCAGAAGAATAACATTTTGTTAATGTTGGGGTTATTTGTGCAATATAATTTTGAAAATTTTCTAATTCATAGTGGTTTACACGTACTTTCATAGTTCATGATACCTTATTAATATTTCTTGGAGGAGTTTGTTGCTAAAAGTCTTAGATAATGTTTGAATTTAATAGATTTAAGAAATATGTAGGGAGAGAGACAGTATGAATGGGAAGGTTTAATGTCTGTGTTTGAATGTGTAATGTGTAAGCATCTAGAAATGTTTTAATTAATGTTTTTGTTTCTTTATAATTTTTTTAGTAATATCTATTTATTCTTTTTTGGGATATTAAAATTTGAATTTATGTAAATACGTTACATATTCCAGATTATACAAATGTTATGAAGGCAATAATTCATCTTTAATAGTGAAGAATTAAAACATTTTAATAAGATGTTAAAATCAAATTCAGAAAGTGAAGATTGAAAGCATTGTAGATTTACATTTTTTGTAATAATTGAACTTAAAATATTTGGTATTATAATGTTGTGATTAGAATAATAAGTTCGTTTGAAGGGACTACATATGACTAAATTATTTTGAATGATATATTTGTTGCAAATGAATACCTTGGGGATTTGATGAGTTGCATCTCTAAGAAGTGTTTTTTGCTTTTGAAATCTTCTAAGTGTATCACTGGATTGGAAGATGAAAAATTGGATTATAAATTTGGGAAGGAATGGGATGTGTTTGGGGGTTTACAAATTGAATATAGAGAGTAAGTAGTGTTACTTAATGTAATTTGTAAAGCTATAATTATGAAATTTAGATATAGAGAAAAATATTTGTTGATGAAATATAGAATTTATTATTATTATTATTATTGCTACACAGAAGCATGGTCAGAAATTGTATCATTTCTATAAATGTTATAATATTTTAAGAGTAGTTTTTCTCCTTGGATTAGATGTGTTTTAGAAATACATCCCATGCCAATATTAAGAAAGAACGGGGATGAAAAATATTTTATTGTCATTTTAGACCATTTGAATTCCATTTTATTAGTGTAATAGCATTTGTATTAATAGACATTAAAAAGTGGAGGAAGGATGTTTTGTAATAAAGTCAGAATTTGTGGGATAATTGTAGAAATAATTTCTTGAACTATGTTGGAAATTAAAGATGTATAATTTGAAGTTGAAGAGTGTTGTTTAAGATAATATAGATTATGTGTCATTGTGTGTTGGAGATGTCGTAGTATATTTGTATTTGAAAAGAGATTTTAAATAGAATTGGTATGTTGAAAGGTTTGTGAGAACGAGAATGCAAATTTTTATTTATTAATGTACATTTTTCCAAACTTTCTTTTGTGTTTTTTCCTTTGAAGAACATTATTGGTTGAATGTTACTATTTTCTCAAATGTTGTTGTTATAGTAAAAAATGCCTTTTTACTGAATTTATTGTGAACTGTACATTAGATACTGCAGTATTCATTAGATGCAGAATCAAATGTTCAGTTGATTAAAAATTCAGTAAAAAGGCATTTTTTCTTTGTTCCAGGATTGCAGTGTTTAAAGGAATATTTTTCATTTTATAAAATTGGAATTATTTCTATATTATCACTATTGCGAAATTCAATACCTCCATTATTATGTCATATGTTTCTGTATACATGCTAGAAATTGGCCCTCAGTCATTATACTGATTATTAGGATGTGTTTCAAGTAATTTATAGAGTTAACCAAATTGCTGGATGTTTACTTTTATTAAATATTTTTTAATAAATACTTTTAATAAAAATTTTTGGAAAACCCAATTTAGGATTAACTAAATATTTTATTAATTTGTTTTGTATATGGTAATGTTATAATGGTAGCATACTTATTTCTTTGTTTTCCCTGGTGTTCTCCAATCGCGTAAGATAAATGCAAGAATGAAATATAGGTTTGTATGCCCAGGGGCAATTAGGAACTAAAATTCTTGTAAAAATTCAATGATAAAAGTGAAGATAATTGCTGTGGAATCATTGTTTAATGACTGCTCTTGCAATTTGTTATTAAAATCTAACCCACCTGTCGTGCATAAATTATTCTTTTACTAAACCTTTAAGTTAAATGAATTCAGATATCCGGTTCACTAAATTTCAAACATTTGTCATTTCTGTACAATGAATACGTTCATTCTTTTGATAAGTTCTCATCACAGTCAGGTTTTAATGTTATGTGTATGAAATCATTGTGATACAGAAATTTCGAGTCAGTGAAGTATAACTTTATTTCATTACACTGCTTATTGCTACAAAATTAAAGCTATTTTGAGCCTTGCATTTAATTTCGTCTTTATTCCATAAATCCTCTGATTATGGCATTTATATTAGTTTTTATTATAAATGAGATTCTACTATTTCGTATTTTCTTCAGTTTAAACAAGATTATGAAAATTGTGAAGATTTTATTTCCATATGAAAATTATAAATAAAATTGTTACCATATACTTGTTGCGATTTATAAGTCAAAAAATAAATAAAATGATTTCAGCAAATCTGCCTTTCTGAAGGAAACTACGTGCATTTAAACACGCCGCATCTATATCTTTTGCGTTTCATTTCGATGAGGTTGGTAGTGCCGAAACTCCGCCATGTTGAATTTTTAGGGTCTTTTCATACGTGGAGAGACCTATACCGTAGTCAGTATTTGGCATCACATTGGGTTTCTGTTTCCCAATGTCGAGAAACTAGTGCCTGGAAAAATACGCGCTGTAGCGCGCGGTATTACGAACTTGTCAAAGGCTTAAGCAATGTCTTAGCTTCGTGTTACGTTCCCCTGAATTGGATCTCGCGTCCGTCGAAGCACTTGTCTCGGCGGACATTCACAGTAGGCAGGGCTGCACAAAACTCATGCGAACGACGATTTCAGCCCTGAAAAGAGTGGAACTGTGGTGTTTAGTTACTTCCAGTGCGTAACGACAATTACTTTTTTTACAGCACACGGAAATAGAGAATACGTATCTATAGAAAAAAGTGAGGTCAGGTTTTGACCTACACCTATTAGAAGGTTCTGTGATAGAGGTTATTACTGCTAATGTTCCTAGCATAACATGGATATATTTGCATAAACCCACAGCACACGGAAATAGAGAATATGTATCTATAGAAAAAAGTGAGGTCAGGTTTTGACCTACACCTATTAGAAGGTTCTGTGATAGAGGTTATTACTGCTAATGTTCCTAGCATAACATGGATATATTTGCATAAACCCACACTCCCGTGGAAGCGAGAAGCTTACGAACTCCACGACTTCCCCAGGCTCTCTGCTTGTTTATGACTTTCTACCATAATACTCCGTTGCTAGGAGAAGGAAACTGACAACAATAATCCACTGCTTTTAACATTATACCCCGTTGCTATAAGGAGACAACACTATGTTACACTGGCACCGTGTAAAGGGATCCCGGAGCCACCACGCAGTCATGCAAACTACCAAGCAGACCTCCGCCGCTCCTGTGAATACCTGTAAGCTATTGTTTTACCAGGAGCAGCGCCGCTCAGAAGCGCTTCCGACAGACTCAGTGTGAAGGTAGACTCACAGTAGGGCGTTACGCCGCTTGTGTGGAAACCTCCATTTATACTTCGGTTTTACTTTCTTGGCGCACGGCGGGGGGTGTCAATAAAATGGAATATGTCACGATAATTCGCGTCGTTCTCCGTTGTGCCGCCAGGAGTCGCATGATCACCAGCACGGCTCGATAGAGTCGCGATCATGCGCTCCTAGCCGCACAACGGAGAACGACGCGAAATATCGTGACATATTTCATTTTTTGACACCCCCCGCCGTGCGCCAAGAAAGAAAAACCGAAGTATAAACGAAGCAGATACCTACTCGGAAGCACTGCTGACTGGCCCGTGTGAAGTGGCAGGAATCCTCGCTGCACAAGTGAGGCGGCAAGGAACCCTGTATTATTATGCGAGTAGGTCTTGCATTGATCTCGAATTCTTTTATTTCTAATCTTCTTACCATGAAGTCAAGCGCGCATTTCTAGTTAGCTACATCTTTATGTCCATTTCATTTTTGTTCTTGTTTGTTTTATTTATTTGGCATTCAAAGATTAAAAACATAAAAGTTCATGGCGGACATGCTCCCTGTTGACACATGAGCGGCCAAAATTTATTCGAATTTGCAGCCCTTTGTGTAAATAAATTATTTATATCAATCTTTGGCATAATTATCGGCTCAGAACATACATTCATACATTTCAAACGTGGCACCTCTAAGATAGAATATTCTCCCCAAAATTCCACGCGATAATTCCAACACAAGACCATAGTCACTTCTTTTAACGATGTGCCTTGGGAGACAAGTTTTTTGACACTTTCAAACTCGCCCGCAAGACTGCAGCACTTACTGGTCACCTGTCAAATCGGGGTTTTTCACTATCGGAATTCTTAGAAAAGTTTTGAATTCCGCTTAGACGAGAATCATTGTTACAAAATTCAATCTCTACAATAGTGATTTCCAAGCTGTTGTCTTGTCGGCATATGGAAGCAAGCATAAGTACGTGTGTATTTTCGGTGCCGTGAAAAATTGGATTAAACTGGAGAAAGTTGGCGAGCTGTAATTTCCAAAAATTTACAGCTGCTTCTCGCAAAAATGTTTTGGAACAGGAGTCACAGTCTGTTACCAAAATAAGTGCAAAACCGCTTTTCCCCGCGCCCAGAACAGGTAAAACCTAACAATCTATTCAATAATCACCG
The DNA here is from genome assembly GCA_031308135.1 of Acheta domesticus. NCBI lineage: Eukaryota > Metazoa > Arthropoda > Insecta > Orthoptera > Gryllidae > Acheta > Acheta domesticus. Next base: position 117,963,717 of record JAHLJT010004567.1, on the reverse strand, counting down.
ATTCTTTCATATAAATATTCTAACAGTCGTAATTTCTCCCGTTTTTTCAGATCTTCTGCGAGAGAACTAAAAACTCTCGTATTCCATTTGTCCTGCCGCTGTCCAGCATATTCTTCTCTTCCAGCCGGCCACTGGAAGCTATATTTTGCTGCCTTTACACCCCCAATATTGACTGCACCTGAGGCTACTTTATATTTGGTTAACTTATTTTATGTTCTTAAAGATCGTTTTCTTTGTTATGATGCATGATGTGTGTTGTGTTTGTGTGTTCACGTCTTGGCTTATTCCATGTTCTCCAATCGTTCGAGGTGGAAGGTTAACATGAATCTGGCAAACCTCTGTACCAGAGGGAGATTATAATGTTTAGATGTTTAACAAGAATTGCGTCAATTTTAAGCGCAAATAAAAAACTGAACGATTTCGTTACCATACTGAGATGGGGCTATAAAACCGTTTAAACGATCAGAGGTACTGTTCGTAATAATAATAATGGACGAATTCTATGGTAGAGAAATCGACATATTTTATATGGTTAGCTTGTCTATAAAACTAGCTGAAGTACCCCGCGTTGCTCGGGTATTTATCACAAGTTATTAGACAGAAAGAGGCATTCCATACTTCCCCGTTCCGTCTTGTCCAACCTCTTTCTGCATTGCTCCCACCTGGAAATATTTTGTCTTCCTCGCTTTCTAAAATAAAAAGTTTATATTTTTTAAATTAGGGTTCCCGGCCTCAAACTTCATTCACTTTATAACTAAAAATAATCAAATTAATCAAAAAGTTAAATACATTCACTCACATATTATTTTTGTGGAATTTTAGGTATTAGTCCCATACTTTCAATCAGTTACCACATTGTAAAACGTATTCTTTTTCATATTTTTTTCTTATTTCGTTATAAACAACGTTTATAAATAAAACGTTGAAATTAATCATTGATCCCATGCCGAGGTAATTGAAATACAAATAAAGTGCTTTTAATTGAACTGGATTATGCGTTTTAGGTTCCTTGTAGCTCACGTAAATCTGCTATTAACTACTCAGACAATTACAATATCTACAAAAATTTGATAACACAAAGCTGACTTCCGGCTTGACCAAAGTTTTTCTGTTACTTAAACTAAAGCCTATTTTGTTCCACTTTCAACAACCTTGAAAACCAGTGTTTGACACACATTCAATTCCTTCCATTTGTCACTACTATTTTACTTTAATTAAACCGAACCAGGACTTACCGAACTTTCATTATTTTAAATCGTCATTTCTTCACCAGCCAAAGGTTTGCTTTCTACACTGCAATAAAATACTTCCCTAAAAAAATTCATCCACCTGTCAACAGTTTCAGCCTAAAACGTAAATCATTCACAATAACTTTCATTTGACTCGTTGAACTCCCAAATACGTATGTAATAATCATACATAATATACTACAACTAATCCAATAACTATTTTATATAGAATACATGCGTGTATCCCAACCTTTTTAAAATATGAAACATCCACCAGCAAAATGTTGTTCTCCAAATATTCCATATATGACTACGTATACTTCTCTCTTGTTCACTTAATACATTTACGCCTAAACGCATTTAAAATCCAATATCCAAGTTACTTTTATAAAGTGAAGAAAAACCGAATCATTCTTAAATATATATACATTTCGCATTAAACAATTGACGATAAAAACATCTTCACCTATTCTACAGATATATGCAATTCTGCACACCGATGAATTCAATGGTAGACCTCAGTTGTCATCCTCAGGTGGTGCGTGGCTTAACTATGGATATTGATGCACTCTTGAATTTATGATGTAAGGCTGGCCGAAAAATGTCCAAAAAAGTAATTATTTTGTGAATATATTAAGGTTTATGGTTGTAAATCATAGCCTATAGTACGTCAGACCTTTAAAGGAAGCTAGCACAAAAGTTTCGTCAGTATTGGTTCAGTAGATTCAGAGATTATAGCGCTGTAAATCTAGGCAGTCTGTCTTTATATATTAGTATAGAAGATATAGATACGAATTAGAAACTAACATCAACGAGATTCTCACAGAGATAAGGATTGTGTCTGTATCGAGTAATTGCAAAAGCTCACCTCGAAGTCGAAATAGAAGTAGAACGGCGGGATAGCGGTGAAGGTGCCCCAATAGAAGCCCGCGTCGACGAACTCCTGCAGAGAGTCGACGGGCGGCGGGAAGTACGGCGCGGTGAGGTGCGCCAGCAGCCCGCTGTTGTACGCCGTCACCAGGAGGATGGCCACGACGTTCCAGCAGAAGAGCAGCGCGCGGCGCAGGGCGGGGCGCGGCGCGGGGAAGGGCGGGGGGTTGGCGGTGGCCAGCAGCACGCCCAGCGCCTCCAGCAGCCCCCCGCGGCCGCCCGCCCTCGCCTGTCGATACCACCAAGCCCACGCCCACGCCCGAACAGGTCCTTCCGCTTTCTCTGCGCACGTACGCGCCAACACGCGTTAGTGCTGATCAAAAGGGGCACAGACATCAAAAGTTCACCCTTAAAAGGGGCGCAACCTAAAAAAGGCGCCACCTCCAAGAAACGCGCTCCCTGAAAGAAATTGCACACGAAAAGAGTGAACCCTCAGAAACAGCTACACATAAAAAACGTGCCACCTGATACTGAATGAAAAAGAATCAAATAGATGGTCAATGGTTACAAAAGTAGACGATGAAACTTATAATTTTTACAAAAAGATAAAATAAATCTAGGCTGTCACACGTATGTAAAGTATGATTTTCACATTCGAAAAAGTACATTTATATACGTATACATACATATATACGGAGTAATATACGTAGTATTGTGATACCTTCATCAACTGTGATAATTTCTAAGTAATTAGCTTAATTATTTAATCTCACCCCATGTTGGGCTGCCAATGAGATGATTTTTTTTCAGTAATATCTTATTAATTTATGTAGTCTTAATTGGAAACGTGAACGTGGTCCTTGTGGGTGGCTAGCTCGACACCACGTCCACTGGATGCTCCTGAAAAATAATAATACTTACTCTCTGCATTTGTCGTGGGCTGAAAATACCGCTTTACGAGGACCCGGTCGATGGATCTTATACCTACGCTTTGGGTTACCAATAATACAAGGGAATAATTTTGAGAATATCTAATTTCTATTTAATGAAACGAAAATTTATATATGCACGTAACGACATGAAGTGTCGTACGTCTCTTTTTATTATTAGAAATTTTCTCTTTCATGACCTTTTATGCTTTATCATATTATCTAAACTTGACAATTAATTTCCCTAATGATGGCCATCAACTAATTGTTACAATTTTAATTTTTAATTGTTGCTTTAACCAAAATTTTAATTATTCTTGGGCCTTGTACATCAAAATTTAGCTGGTTTTGTTTTTCTCGAATTCGGGATTTCGCGGAAATACTTCCTTGTCCATTCGGTGTCAGCACACTTGGCAGTTGAATCAGCTTCACATCACCATATTTTCTTCTGAATTCCGATGCCCGCTTCAATCCACACTTTGTTAATCAGCTAGTCTCAGAAAACTTCCTACCATCCCGATACTTCTAAAAATCCCGATATTACTAAAATTTAACTATATAATTATTACACCGAGTTCCAATCTAAAATTAATCATCAAAGATGACGATTACAGTTCGTACATCTCGATTCTATCACGCGCTAGTCTCAAGAAACTATAAATTCAGAGTACACAATCCTACATCCCATCGCTACCAGATCCTGATACGAAGTGTTGTAAAATTCCAAAATGTTCTACCTCGTTCTTTTTTCAATGTCTCTTGTTTCTATTCTTGTCACGTAGTCCTTCTCGTGTTTTTAATCCCTATGTTATTGCTAATCAAATCAATAAATAACTGATGTCTTCTGGTTAACTATGTTCCTATTTCTTTATGTTATTTTTCGTGATAATTTATGAATAAAACTATTTTCCCCCATTCTTCAATTAAATATATATAATTTTTTTCATATTTCTACGTATTATTTTTCACTCCAAATTACGTACTGAAGTGCACGAAAATTGAGGGCTTTTCCGATGCACTTCAGTATTGGGAAAGTTATGTAATGCTGCGCGAAAAAACGGCGGATTTTCGGCAGAAAAAATTCATTGCCGGGTCCTCGTAACGAACTAGTGGTGCTACAGAATTGCGTTGACTTTCCCGTAATAGTTTTCTATTTCTTTTGGTTTTGGGTAGCTATTCGGTAGTGCTACAGAATTGCATAATACTCCACCTAGCTGCCATCAATCGCCGGCGAGATAACATTTTTTTGAAATTGTCTTTTTCGGTAGAATAATATTACATCCGAAATATTATTTTAAGAATATTAAAGAAGAGGCGCCCTAAAAGGCAATTTTCATTAAAAAAAAATGAAGCCATTCTTAAGAAAATGGCGTTTACGTAATGAAAATGGCGTGGCTGTAAATGCAAAATGTTATGCTCTTTTTCACAGAAAATTTTTGATTTTTAAAAAAAAAATTCTTTGGCAGTCATTTGAAGCACGTTAACCAACAAATACCAGTGTTTAAAAATTGCTAGAAATGTACGTATTAACGGTCTGAGAGATCCTTCAAAAAATTACATTTGTGTCATTGTTGAAAAAACAAAAATGTACCTCAAAATGAACTTTAGGTAATATTAAAGAGTTTAATTAGAAGTACCCACTCGAATAGATTGAAGAAAAAAATTGGAGCAATTTATGAGAAAATGGCGTACAAGCGTTTCTGAAAATATGGAATTTGGATTTCGTTTCCTCAGAAAACGGCAGGGTTTTCGAGAAACTTTATATGACATAATTTAAAGCACAAGAACCCATAAATAACGTCAACAAAATCTAAGTATTAACAACGTAGAGACATCAAAAAATTACATTTTTGTAATTTCTGAAAAAACAAAAGGTTAGAGCAATATGGCGTTTTTGTCATCTCAGAGTATATTGGACACTATCCTTACCAAAAGTTTAAAGAAAAAAATTCTAAAGATTTTTTGAGAAAATTTTGGTTTTGTAATTTTTAAAGATTGCATGCAATATTGCGCGAAAAATACTAAAACTTTCAAACCAATGCATCTGACCATAACAAAAGAACTCACCAAGGAGAACAAATATTATTTGAAAGAAAAATATCTATCTGAAATTTTGTAGTTGGAGGAAGACGACGAATAAAATTCAAACTTGCGCAATTTTCGAAAATTCAGAGTTAACCATGAAAATCGGACCTATGTCACCTTAATAAGTGTATTTTACTCTACTCTTACAAGAAATTTAAAGAAAAAATTGCAGCCGTTGTTTAAAAAATTTCGAAAATGTCCGAGGGTATTCATGTAAAGTACCCCCAAAATTAAAATATCGGTTTCAAATTCAAGGAGTATCAATTTTGGAGAAAATCGGCTGAGCGGTTTAGTAGCTAACGTTGTTTACAGACTGAGGACAGACAGACGCGCAGACGATCATATAGACGGACGGACGGAGAGACGTTTTCTTTCAATTGGTTTTTCGGTTTCAAGGAACTACTTAATAGGGATACTGGCTGCAACACTTCTTTTAAATTTAGCAACTGGATTTATCCACTTTTCGTTACGAGGACCCTGTAATAGTTGTAATTAATACTTTAAGTTTCTGTCTATATCTTCAATTATATCAATATGTTGGTCTATCATTTAAAAGACAGAAAAATTCTTGAAATAACAATATTTATACAATACTATCTGGTACCCGGCGCGTTGCTGCCGCAGAAGAAATAATTGAGGAAATATTCCTCTCCCTCTCTCTTTCCCCCTCACTCTTTTATTCTCCTCTTTCCTCCCTCTGCGTCTCTCTTCTCCCTCCGCGTCTCTTTTCTCCCCCTCCGCGTCTCTTTTCTCCCCCTCCGCGTCTCTTTTCTCCCCCTCCGCGTCTCTTTTCTCCCCCTCCGCGTCTCTTTTCTCCCCCTCCGCGTCTCTTTTCTCCCCCTCCGCGTCTCTTTTCTCCCCCTCCGCGTCTCTTTTCTCCCCCTCCGCGTCTCTTTTCTCCCCCTCCGCGTCTCTTTTCTCCCCCTCCGCGTCTCTTTCTCCCCTACGTGTCTCTTCTCCCCTACGTGTCTCTTCTCCCCTACGTGTCTCTTCTCCCCTACGTGTCTCTTCTCCCCTACGTTTTCTTCTCCTCTCCGTGTCTCTTCTTTCCCCCACTCTCTTGACTCTCTTTTCCCGCTTTCTCATTTCCCTCTCTTTCTCTCCATTTCCTCCTCTCTCCATTTCTCCCTCTATTTCCCCAACTATTTCCCCCTCTGTCTTTTTCCTCTCTTTCTCTATTTCCCCCTCTATTTCCTTCTCTCTCTATTTTTCCGTCTGTCTTTGTCCTCGTCTCTTTTCGCCTCGTCTCCTGTCCTCGTCTCTGTCCTCCTCCCTCATCTCTCATCAACTTGGCGCTGCTTGCTCCTCGTGTTCTCCTCGACCTCGCCCCACGGCACACGGCAACGCCCAGCAACATGCAGCTCAAGTGAATTGGGAATTGCATTTAACTAAAGCACCATCTTGTGCTCTAGCGCCATGATTTAATTAACCCAAGTTTTTTTATTGACTTAGTTTCTGCATGTCTTTGAGTAGGTGAAGTAACATTGAGAAGCGCCCGACCGGCAAAAATGTAATAGAATGTTGAAAAATCATCTCATCCTATAGAATACAGAGTGAGAAATGTTTCTTTGAGGCCTTCGGCCTCAAAAGTTTAGTTTTTAAGGCCCTAAACGCTTCGTTTCGGAGTTATTTAACGATATATATATTCGAACCGTGTAGCGGGCTGCGTTTGCATGAATATGGAGTTTTTTATTCCTCAGCGTCATGTAGTGCCATTTTATCGATATCTTATTATTTATTCTGTTCGGGATAGAGATGAATCCAACAAAACAGACGTAATTAAAATTGGTTCAGTCGTTCTTGAGTTATAAGTGGTGCAACTAACACAACTGTTTATATATATATATATATATATATATATATATATATATATATATATATTCTTATAAAAACGGATAAAGTTAAAAATAATAATAAGAGAAAAATATCTTAATTTTTAGAAAATATTTTCAATATTCCATCTGATATTTTAGTAAATTTATTGGATTCTACCTATGTATTTAAACAATCGCGGATACGACAAATTTTCACGAGCTAAAATTTTTGTTTCTTGGAAATTTACATGATGAGAAGTTACAATTCTATGTTGTGTTAAAGAATTATGTATACATATCATCAGGCCTTTAATATTTCTTTTATGCTCTACTTGTACTCAATTTTCGTTAATTTGACCAATTCAAGATCTATTATAATCATTGCAATTGATTTGGTACACTACATTATTTATATCTAATTTAGCTCTATAAATAAGGGTAATATAGTCCAAAATGTGAAGGATCCTAGAGCAAAATTAGCCATTAAAAATTCAAGTACAATTTTCTCTTTAATGAAACAATAGATTTACATGATTTTTCCAGTAATTTGTCAATATGAATTCTAGATAACAGGGTAAAAAATTGATAATTTGTCAATTTTGGAATAACAATATTAAATTAAACAATGAAAAAACAAGTGTGTAAAATACTAATAATTTACAAATTTTTCTCTGTAATATTTTATTAAGAAACAAAAAACCTTTAGCCCATTATCTCAAATAGAATCAATACTTTCAATAAAAAACAACAAGTTTCTACTGCCAACAGTTTCTGTGAAAATGGTACGGAAGTATGATTATCTTTTTCTAATGGTAAATTGTAAATGTTAATTTATTTTAGACTTATGGCAAAACTATCTTCGGTAGATTTCTGAAAAAAATACACACTGATGAGCAAATGTGTAGTTTCAACATACCCAATGTTCAAACAATTATCTTTAAGTAATCAAAAGTTATAATAGTTTAAAATGAAGCAATAATTGTACCAAAACAAGGCCCAAAACGTTCCGTCTGTCCTTAAAAACTAAAATTGTCAAAGAAACGTTTCTCACACCTCAATCTACAGAATGAACTCTTCCTGAACATTCTGTTCCGACGCGGTAAGTTTAAAATGCAAATTCTGAGCTGGTAATTAAGGCCAAAGATTGTTATTAAAAACAAATCGCCCGCCACGGCGCCAAATTTGAATCATTTTTTGATGCCAATGTGCCAATATAGACTTTAAACGAGAAAGAAATTGGCATCGATGTCATAACAGAAACCAAGAAAAAAAAGAAAAGGTACCAAAGATCTTAAAATTATACAAAGATTTATAATGGAGTGCCTCAAAAGACACGTGCGAGCGGTGGCGATGCTATTTTTGTCAGTAAAAAATGGAAAAATTAAATAACTGAATACTCCTTTATAAATGACAGAATTCTCATTTAATTGTCACATATAATTGTCATTTATAATTATATTGTCAAATTTAAAATAGGTAGGGGACACTTAGTAATAATTGGTGTCTGTATCCCTGATGAGAGAAGAAAAGAGGACACCAAAGACTTCTGCGACGATCTGCAGAAAGAATTTAATAAAGTGAATAAAAGGTATCATGTTCTTATTTGTGGTGATTTAAATGCAATAGTAGGCAATATTCCTATTACAGGAATCGTTGGCACCTTTGGAGAACACCACATCAACAGAAAAGTCGAAGAGCTTAGACAGCTTGAGACTTTTAACCAACTGAAAATAACCAATACCTTCAAAAAAAGGACATTCATAAATTTACATGGAGCGCCAGAGGCCAAAGATCGTTAATAGACTACATAATATCAAATAACAAGTCTGCAAGCAAATATAAAATATCCAAGTGCATCGAGGAAGTGATATTTAATCTGACAACTATTTAGCCATCGCAACTATTACAATGAATCCAAAGGGGAAGAAATTTAGAGGTAAGACCAAAACACATCATGACGTCTGTAAGGTGTATCTCCTCGAACAACAAAACATTAGAAGATTATATCAAATTAGGCTACAAGAACATTTTAAATTTTTTTGCAGCTGACGATGTAGATAGTTAATGGCAAAATATAAAACAATGGATAGAGATGCCAGCCAGTGAAGCAACAGGGAAGAAAAATAAGTTCAGTAGAAGAAAATGATTAAGATTATGTAAAGAACAGAGAGCCATGGCAGTGGAAGATAAAGAAATAGCATACAAAAAATTTTATTGTAATTGATCACAGGAAGCTGAAAAAGAATATAAGGTAACGGGGGGGTAATATTGCCACATCTTTGTTTCTTTGAAAGTTCTACTTTGTTGCATTAATGCTCACAATCATTACTTTGACACTTCAATCCTCCACAAAAGTGCAATGTTTCTTCAAAATATTAAAGTCACATCTTCCATAATTTCAAAGATGTTATTACTTTTTTAAAAGCAAGAAAAGTGTCAATGTTATCCCCAGAGGGGTCACACATTGACACCCCTATTTATTTCCACGTCTCTGGGAAAGTTTAAATGTGTGAGAGTTGGATATGAAACAAAAACACATAAATATGCATCAGAACATTATTAGTCTTTGATTTGTGACGGTTTAAATACTGTAAACAGGGATAAATACCGCTTTGAGGACTTGGTCTAAAATACGTTTTATTAATTGTTTTGCATTGTGATAAAATTCTATAGGGAACTAGTGGTGAATGGCATAGACAGAATGGCACAGACTTTCCCGTATTAGTTTTCTGTTTCGTTTGGTCTCGGCTAGCCGGACTTGCCAATACTCTTAACAGCTGCCATCTATCGCGGCCCAAACTATATTTTTTTGACATTTTATTAATTTTTCTGTTTCCCAAATGTAGAACAAAACTATTATTTTAAGAACATTAAAAAACAGTTAAACCCTACCCTAAATGGAAATTTTCGTTTAAAAATTTGAAGCAGTTTTCAAGAAAATGGGGTTTTGCTCTACTGTAAATGCAAAATTTGAAGCTCTTTTATACAGAGAAGTTTTGAGTTTTCGAAAAACTTAATTTAAAGCCATTGGAAGCACTTGCACTCACAAATTCAATAGTGTTTACAAATTGCTGGAAGTGTGCCGTACCGTAACCGTATGAGAGATCTTTCAAAAAAATTACATTTTTGTAATTTTTGAAAAAACCAAAAAACTCCCCAAATTAACTTTTGCCATATTAAAGAGTGCAATTAGTAATATCCGTTCGAGAAGTATGAACAAAAAATTTGAAAACATTATTTAGAAAATGTCGTTTCAGCGTTTCTGAAAATGCGCAATTTTGATCTAGTTTTCACATAAAACTATTACATTTTCGAGAAAATTTATATGACATTATTTAAGGCACATGCACCCATTAATATAATATTGTGAACAAATTGCCGCTAATGTAAATATTAACGACGTGAGAGACAAGTAAAAAACTAAATTTTTGCAATTTATGAAAAAACAAAAGAATAGAGTAATACGGCGTTTAAGTCATCTCATAGAGCACTTTTAGCACTATCCCTACAAATAGTTTAAACAAAAAAAATTTGGAGCCATTTTTGAGAAAATCTAGTTTTTGTAATTATTTAAAATGTCAAATATTGCGTGCAATATTGCGCGAAAACTACTAAAATTTTCAAAAAAATGCACACGACTTTAATGAAAGAACTCACTTTGGACAACAAATATTATTTGAAAGAAAAATCTCTATCTTCAATTTTGTAGTTCCATAATGACGCTGAAAAAGTGTTTAACTTTTGCAATTTTCAAAAATTCAGAGTTATCCGCGAAAATAAAATCTATGCCACGTTAATAAGTGTATTTTACTCTATTCTTACCAGAAATTTAAAGAAAAAATTTGGAGCTGTTTTTTAAAAAAATTTGAAAATCCCCGGGGGGCTTCATGTAAAGTACCCCCAAATTTTACAGAATCTTTTTCAAAACCCCAAAGCTTCGACTAGAATTAGATCGACCGGGGAATATCCATTTTGAAAGAAATCGTACGTATGATTTAGGCGCTAGCAGTGATCACAGACGGACAGACAAACGGACGGACAAACGGATGTTTTCCTTTAAATTTGTTTTTCGGTATCAAGGACCCACAAAACAGGGTTCCTGGCTACACCACGTGTTAGGGGATTTTATTTTCTTAACTCATATTTGCCCGGTGTTCCGTTATTGGAACAAGCGACCGTGGATTTTTCTTTGACCCATCCTTACCGCGGAATGCACGAGGAGGCTTCGTTATGTTTCTAGAACTTCAACAGAGGGATCGAATTTCCTGGTAGTGTCAAATGTTGATTTTAGTTATTGTTTTTAGGCTGAGAGGAGAAGATTTATTGAGCGGACGTTTCAGTACTGGCACCGTGTATGGTAAAAGATACGAACTAGTGGTGCTACAGAATGGCCCAGACTTTCCCGTATTAGTTTCATATTTCCTTGGGTTTCGCTAGCTATATGGAATTGCCACATACTCTTTCTTTCCAGCTGCCATCTATCACCGCCAAAAGTACATTTTTTTGAATACCAGCATTATAAACAACCCTTTTACATTAACAAAATCGTTCATAATATGACATTATTGCACGAAACATTACTATTGCTCATATCATTACCATTTCTGCACGAAATATGAGCCATCACTAACGTAATAGTCACGGCCCCTATATATTTTCAGTTATGGAGTTTAAAGAAGGCAGTGGTACCATAAAAATAGATTGCAGTATTCGCAGTAAAATCAAATACGTTATGAAAAAACTTACATTTAAAACTGATTTATTAATAAATTACTCCTTTAAAATGATGTTTTGTTTTTATTTGGTAATGTAACAAGAACAACATAATAAGAACAATAAAAACCATCAAATTAATTCTTGTCAACATGTACCCTCGGTTGCACAAAATATGGGCGATGTACTGAGCCGAACTTTACCTCCGTTTGCATACCCCTGCCCCGCCCTACGGGATGGAGCTGACCAATCCGCTTTAGCTTTATTTCAGAGGGGCGGGACTATTCATCGTGAACATTACAAAATGGCGGCAATAGCGAGTTATATTATGGTAAATATTTGAAAGTAAATATTAAAGCAACGAACAGTTTTACATAAGTTATAGAATACACATTTAATTACATAAATAAAGGTATGCAATTTCCTAGTAAACACACATTTCAAAACCAATTTTAATACGCTTTTTTCGCAAAAAATAACACTCGACAATGAGTAATAGGTTCCATATCTACATTTCATCGTTTATTATAGTAATATTTAATATACAATGTAAATAATTTGTCACAGTAACCTGCCTAATCTAGTTATTTTATAAGAAAACATAAATAACTTTAAAAAATACGTTTTAGAGTCAGTTGCGAAAACACGTCTCCGAGATAGCAGCTTTCAGTTGTGAATTACTTCTTCGTTCGTTTTTCAGAAGACCAAATGCAAAAATTTTGTGTTATTGCGGAACATGACTATTTTTATGAAAAATAATTTGATATGTAAAATAATAAACAAAATAAGAGTATTTAAAGTTCATTTAGTCACAATGTAAGTTTTTAACTGCAGACATTATTAGGAAGTGCAGTTCTAAGCAAACGAATGAGGTCTGATCTTTTATTTTGGGGATCAGAATTATTTCACGTCAAATAACGTAAGAGTGATTGCATTTTACATGGTGTTCTTTAGCGAGAACAATACATAATACATGTGATACCTCATCTTTGAGTAATTTTACGTGAGGATAAGGAACGAGATAGATACATGATTCTTATAAAATATTTTAAAATCTGAATGTTTGCAAAGCAAGAAACTCCAACTTTAGTCTATTGCGTAATCACTTGGGGTATACACACATCAATATAATGTGTAATTTACACGTAATTTATGATTTATTTCCAATCCAAAGCAATGGAATTAAAGTAAAACAATTTGTATTTTCACATTATGATATTTTTATTTTCGGAAGACGAGCAATGCACACAATGTTTTTAACATGACATTGGAATGAAATCGTGTTACACCCACTTCTTCTAGATGAGCAAACCTACGCAAACACTGTTTTCCCTTATCCATTAGGATCACTAAAGAACCACGTAGGAAATAAAACATTTCAAAATTGTAATTGTCAGTATTGTTTCTAAATTTTATAAAACTTCGGAAATTTAAATCACTATAATCTATGGAAAACAATTAGGGATCCTCTCCTGTAAAATATCGTTGCAAAATTGTATTTTGCTCTTTTTTATACATTTTTACATTTTTTACATTATATCCAATAACGGAATTGGCATTTTTGTATGTTGTCCACTAACGCATTTTCAGTGATATTGCATTGCATATTGATAATTTTTTATTTTCGAATTTTTAATAAATATTGTAAACAATATAAACAATCGCATTTTTAAACTATTTTGAGTTGGGGAAAATTTTAATCAAGTATAATTTATTTATAAAGTAATTTAAGTAAAGTACTCTAAAATGAATTAAAGTTGATTCTTTAAATTAAAATGAAAAAATGTCTTATTGTTGAAACGGGATGCTACTATATACAATGCAACGCGTTAAATTGAACTCCCTATTGATTGATATCTTATGTTCGTATGTAGTGTATTTCACGCAGAGACAATTTTGCAAAGAAAGTCTAAACAACACAATGGCCTCAAATTCATTATACATTTATGTTTGGTCGCGCTCTTCGGTGACATTTAATACCAAGTAGACGTTGAAGGCCTGGAAGGAGGAAAAATGTGTGTTATCGCTGTTGGCTTTGCGACCAAATCTTCAGGGTTACCATTGCGTTTCTCTTAAGACTGCGGGTTCCCGAAATGATACTAATTATTTCAACATTAACTTGAGAATACATTTTGCATATCAAGAGATAGAAATAATGAATTGACTGGAGTTTTCACTGTCTTTTGAATACTGCATCAATAGTCCCACTGACAATTGTAATAAGATTTTCCGTCATTCGTCGATAAAATGCCTCCTAGTGAATTATGTGATCCCGGCTAATGCGAAAGATAGATTATTTACAAATGTTATTTGTAGGTCGAAAATATGTTTTAAAGGCGCAACTGACAACTATCCATTGGCGCAACTTACAAACATTACAACCTTTGTAAAAGGTACCCCCGGTGATAATGGTAAAACTTTTCCCTAAACTAAATGACATAGGAGTACTTACACTATAATTCTAACATAAAAAAAATTTTTGAAAGGTTTCTTAGTCCCCGTCCCACCACCCACACCCCTCTACAGCCAAAATCGTGTTTTTGAATTTTAATTTTTTCGTCAATTAGTAAAATATTTTTCGATATTTTCTAAGGCCCAATTCAAATACAAAAATTATTTTCTTAAAAGGAAAAAATAATTTTTATTGTGTCTTAGAACCCTGGAACAGGCTCCAGAAAATCTCAAAAGTTCCTCTTAAAAAGCAAATTGTTGTGATTTTTTTTCAGATTTTTCCAACTGCTGGGCTGCAATTCAAAATAATAAAAACCTTCCCCCCCATCAAATCACCTTCACTATAAATATACTTTGAAAATGACTGAAACAGATCTGTGCATTTATTTTAGTGTTTATTATAGATTTGTATACATTGTGGTAGCACCCAGTAATATTCTGGCCTTGAATGTAAATACAAATTATCATTTTTTTAAAGCTTTCTAGTTCTATGCATATGTATGTCACAAGCTAAGGAAAGAAAACGGTTTTGGCAGTTTGAAAGAAACCATCGACACAGAACCCTGTAAGTGTGATGCTGGTGGATAGAGAATTACACTTCATCCTACAACGAACAGATTTTTTAAGTTTGCAGATTATGAGGTACAAAACAAAGATTATTGCAAAACGCATTGTATTCGGGAATATCTTGAAAGCGATGTTTCTTACGCCTTTTAAACCAGATTTGCGTGTCTTACGAGGACACGGCTTTTTTTGAGGACAAGTAAATTCTTACAGATGACATGTTTTCGGGGACGGGTAGATGACAAAAGGGGAAATGATGAAGGACAGTTTGGGTGAAGATAAATGATAGATGAAGAACAAATGGAAATGAAGGAAGACAGATTGGACCGTTTCATGTTCCTAAGCAGTATTCTACAAAATACGACTTTTATGATAATTCTTTCTTACAATTTTGCATCTTCAGTTTTTTGGGGTGCTCCCTCTCATAGCATGAGTTGACAGGAAAAAAGAATAATAAATTGGTTTTTCGGTATCAAGCACCCACAAATAGGGATTCTGGCAGCACCACGTGTTAGGAGTTTTTTTTTCGTAATTTAGCAATTGGATTTATCCATTATTTTGTTACTAGGGCCCTGTAATAAGAGTTTTGTTGTCGAAAATCCGCCGTTTTGCGCTCAGCATTACATAACTCTCCCTATAGTACGTACGTATATTATACGGGAAAGTAAAAAATTGAACTATTTCTTTATTACGAAATGCAACTTTATACGTTCTTCAATTATCTAAAAGAAATGTGCATTGTTCTAAAGAATCTTGACCATTACGTAGTGCAATTCCAAAATTGAAAAGATGTGATGAATGAATAAATTGATTTTATATCATATGGTGTTTATTATTAGGGTTTAAAGGCACTTCAACATCGAAGGTCATTGGAGTCAGTGTCAATCTGTATTTAGAACATACAGTAGATCCACTAAGACAGTGCTCAGTTAATACAATTTTTATTAATTAAAAGACGAAAAACGTAGTAAAGTCTGACGAATTGTAAAATGAAAAAAACTGAGAAAGACCGTGGTACTCGAACAATAGAAAACCAATGTATAAAAGGCATGTTATAATCATCCTCTCCTCTCAGACTAGGACAATGACCTTTGTACACATGGTACCACATAAAAAAAAATTAAAGCATTGCTGACTTCTAAACCGATGATTTCTTAAAAAAAATTGTTGTTGTACTAGCAAGTTGGTCGAAGCATGTGAAACCAGTACTTCTGGGGTATGTTTTATTATGCTCACACGGCATAAGCTTTCTTAAAAAGAATTATTTTTTAAATTACAAATTTTATTCAGATACACTAAACCGTTATTACAAACACCGTAGTAAATTTCTCAATTTTATTAATATATCTGGCATTTTTCAACATTACAAATATTAAATTGTTTCAGATTTCTCATGCGCTCTTGACTCTTCTTGGTATAACTAATTCGACAAATGAAGTGATAAAAATCGAGTAAATGTTTTCCAAATTTCGAATGGAGTTCTTGTAGGAAAAGTATAACAATTTCCGTGAACGCATTAACGAACTTTTCTCAAAAACTGATCAATTTTACTTTCACCTCTACGGAGTAGAGAGAAAGTTATATAATGCTGCGTGAAAAAAGCGATTTTCGGCAAGAAAGCTCGTATTACAGGGTCCTGGTAACGAAAAAGTGGATAAATCCAGTTGCTAAGTTCAGAAACAAATCCTCTAATTCGTAGTGTAGTCAGAATACATGTTTTATGGGACCTTGTTAGCGAAAATTCGAATAACGGCTTATGTCGCAGCATATTGAATTTTAAACCGAATTTCAATTTTTGGGGGTTACTTTACATGAAAACTCTGGACATTTTCGAAATTTAAAAAAATGGCTCCATCAATTTTTATAAAGTTTGCAGTTGGATAGTGGAAATCGCTTACGAAAATGGTGCAAGTCTCATGTTCGTTGATTACTCTGATTTTTCGAAAATTGCGAATGTTCAAAAATGTTTCCGTAGTCTTCGTACAATTAAAATATTGAAGGTAGAGGTTTTTTCCTGATAAAACCTGTTCTTTAAAAACAGATTTTGAAAAAAAGGTCATGTGCAATTTTTCGGAAATATGAGTATTTTCCGCGTAATTTTGCATGAAAATAAAGGGGAGAAAGTACATGCTGTTTTAGTGCCATTAAGTTTATTTTAAACTGCTTTACTTCTAGACATTAAGCTCTTCTAGAATATTTGTAAGTCCATTTCCAGTTTTATTTATAACAATGTGGTTCTGAAGTGCGCATATGAGAAAGTAAAAATCGTGTACTACTTTCATTCTATAGAGAAACGTTCGCGTTGTATTAAAACATAATTCATTGTAAAAGGATCGACCTCTGGAAACGAAGAAAATATATCGAGACGATTGTATTTAACTACTTGGCTAAGAGGTGGATAAAACAGGCACCGCAATAGCCGGATGGTTAACGTCATGGGAACTCTCTTGGTTTGGTGATGTGAGTTCGAATACAGGGGGTGATTTTTTTCTTTCGTTATGATGTGATTCCAGTAGCAATTGGTCCGATATTTTGTAATTAATAATAATTTTTGAAGTGTCTTAGGGGCCCTAAAAAGGGCCGGGTTTGTCGTCCATCAATACGACGACCAGAAGCCTCCGTTCTCTACTACCCGACTGAGGCGACGGGGTAGAGAGCGGACGAGACGAGCAGCGTACCCTTCACTACTCGCTACCTCGTCCCAGGCGTCGGAAACGAGTTCCCATAGCTGGTCAGAATTAGTTGGCTGTGAGCTGGGCCAATTATCGGACATAGTCCTCTTCGTCTCCGCCCACACGTTCTCAATCGGGTTCAAGTCGGCACCGCAAGGAGGCCAATCGAGAAGCTGGACTTGGTCCAGTCTCGCGAACCATTCTTGAACCGATTGGGACTTGTGCACAGGAGACTGGTCCTGCTGGAAATGAATGATTCCGTCGGATAAAGCACCCGCACGGAAGGGACCATGATATTCTCCAAAATCTGCACATACTGCCCACCGGTCAGACCCCGTCCGTTGGACCTTGGTCGATTCTGTGCAGCATCCCTATCCGCGAGCGCTCATCCAACCCCAACACGCAACGGATACGCGACCAGAACGCCACGCCTCGGCCACATATTCCGCATTGTGTCGGTGCCGGGTGGCCGAAAGACGCGTATCGGGACCATCATTTGCTGATGAAAATATACATTCGTCAGAGAAAATAACATCTCCCCAATCGCGATGTATATTTTCTTCAGCAAAAGCTAGTCGATACACCATTTGCTCATCTGTGAGCTTCTGTTTCTGAGCAGCACGACGGGATCTTAAGCTGCATCTCTCAGGCGCCTTAAAACAGTGTGAGTACTGCCAGGAAAATTAACACTCCGCCTCAACTGGACAGAGTTCATGAATGGCCTCGCTCGCGCTTCAGCAACCAAACGGTCATCTTCAGCCTCGGTCGAAACCCGCCACGAACCCGTTCCAGGGCGACGTGTGACCTCTCCTGACTCCCTCCACTGTCTAATCCAACGCGATGCGGTACTAGGGGAAACACCGTATTCTCGGCCTGCTCCTGCAGCACTATAATTGCCAGCTTCAACAAGAGCGACAACTCGCTCCCGAATTGACCGTCCATGATGAGGCATGGCTCTAGAATGAATAGTTGTACTGTCGAACATCACAGGCTCTATGACGTCAACTAGTGACACGTCACGCACCGTGATTGGTTGAACCTTTTTCCGCGTATTTCTTCCAAGTACACATAAAAGTGTAATTCTCTTATAAAAGTACCTGTATGAAATGTTTGCTCAAGTGGGCCCCGCGAAGGGTTTATAGGGTATAATGGCTAGCAGGCCGGCGTTCTGTGCTATCTATGGTTCGAATCTACAGAATCGTTCGAATCTATAGGGCCATTTTTTTGAAAAATTAAAAGAAGTCAGCTTGCATTTGGTAGCTACATTTTGAGTTCAGAGCAATTTTTTTCGTCGTCTTCCTGTAATTGCAATATGGAAGATAGAGATAGTTTCCTTAATGAAATCTGTTAATGAAAGATCTTGGAATACAGGCACGTATAAGTATTCGAAAACATGAGTAGTTTTCGCGTAATTGTGCGTGATATATAGGCAATTTTCAACTTTTTCAACAATTTTTTTTCTAATAAACGACTACTTTTTTATTAGGTTTTCTCCTTCTACGTATCAAAGGACGGTAAAAAACGGTTCTGGTCTTATTTTAGGCGACCTCTACATATTTTCGCAAATTGCAAAAAGTAAACTTTTCAAAAGTACAAAATTGAAAATAGAGATTTTTTCCTTGAACAAAATATGTTCTAAAAAGTCAGCTTTTAAAAAAGGCCATGAACATTTTTTTTAAAAACGAGTAAATTTTCATGTAAT